>APFE030934999.1:37326-48624 GCA_000404065.3 Pinus taeda | reverse complement strand
TAAAAGTCTCCAACCCTTGATACATCCAAGTTCTTCCTATATATAGGAAATAAAGCTATACTATTTTGAGTCTCCTCAACAAGCATGAAGGGAGCTTGAAAACTTAAAATTAACTACCTTATCCGTATTGAAACTAATTTGCTAAATACAGAGGTATTGCTTTTAATGCAAAGAGTCCTAGTTCTAATCAAATTCTGCTTCTTTCTCCTTGTTTACTTGATTCCTTCTTGATTTCTGACAGCTGTGTTCTTCAGGTAGGAGCTGAAATGTATCTTGAGGAGCATTCGTTGTACTTGCTGCCTTGGATCCTGAAGGTGTTGCTGACTCAACATTTGTTGCAGAAATATCCTCTGTTTTCCCGGTCCCTGTTTTGCTCCATGTTCTTTTTCCAACAAAATATGCTTTAAGCTGTATTAATGACCTTTAATAACCATGTCATACACCATCTGCCTGAATAATCAAGATGCTTTTCGAATACTGCTAGGTGTTGAACTCAAAAACCCTGGTAAGCCTACCAGAAACCCTAATTCTGCGGTCATAAAGATGCTTTATGGAACTTGGTAAAAACAAAAGATCTTACCTTTATGCTTTGAGGTTTACACTTGTCAACTTTTGAAGGCTTAAGCAACCATGGTGATTTCCTTTCCATCCTCGAAGCCTTTCTCCACAAAACTTGGTGACTTCAGCAATGTTTTCAAATTTTCCCTTAAAAATAGTCACCTACAGCAGTTTCGTAGCGCGCTACGAAACTGCTGTTTTTTGCAAAATCACAAAATCACAGTCTTCAATCATTTCAGACTGCCACATCTTTCCTTTTGATCCAAAAATTGCATACTATCCTTTCCCTTATACATGCCTCAAAAAACATTAATGAACTTTGAAAAACATGAAACAAAACTTGGTGCAATAATGAAGATAAATTCATTTGGCAGCTAATTGGCCTAGCTGAGCCTTCAGCTTGGCCAGTTCACTTTCCATAGCAGCAATCTCGGACACTGTCTTTTCAAAATTGGCCAACTCCTGGTCAGCTGCTTCCCATTTTTCCTTAGAGGATGAGGTTTTCCCTTTCTTAACTAAAGGAGTCTTTACTTTCACCTCTTTCTCTTTTCTCTCCTTTGTTTCTTTGGCCTGAGCTACCTGTTTTCCTTTCTGTTTGGTCTGCTCTCTGGTATAAATTGTCCTTTTAGTCTCCTCACCCTTTGGGATTTGTTCTGCTGCTTGTGATTGACCTCTCGTAATTGGCCTTCGAGGCCTCACCATGAATTCCTTCCCTGATTCTTCGAATCTGAGCCTTTTGGAGGCTTTAGATTTCTTAGAACTGTCAGGAGATGAATGTGTTAGGTCTATGGGCAAGGGCTCCACTTGTACAGAAGTAGCTTGTTCAAAGTCAATGGCTTCTAATAAATCTTTAAGGCTACCCTTTGACATGGGGTTGTCCTCTATTGCAATTGACTTTCCCTTTTCCTTGTTCAACTGGCTCCTTGTTCTGATTTTGGTTTGCTGTGCTATTTCCTTTGGCTTGGATGCCACTTTCTGGTATTTCATCTTTTGCTCAGATGGTTTTGGTGTTTCTTTGATACTTACGGGTTTCCCTTATTGTTTTGATTTGTTCTTTGTTTTCTTACGGTCTTTAGCCTGCTGTTTAGGCTCAGCCACTGTGGGCTCTTCAACTATTGTTTCCAGTACAGGTTCCTCAAACATTGCAGACTCTTGAATCTCTTTTTCCTTTTCTCTATCTGGTAAAGGGGTTAGACCGGTTTTACTTTGGAAACCCGACATGAAAATAAATGAATCCCAATCCCTTCCAATCTTATTCAGGCTATCTAATACCAGTAACTTGATTAGGCCATGATGGAAAAGAGATGTTTCATGATTTTCCTTTTTATACTGAACCTTGTCACACATTTTGCCTAGACTCCTAAACAGATAGAAAGGAATATCTATGGAGGTCTTTCCTGTGAAGTGTAACAGAAGCTTGAAATGGTAGGAGTAAATTTTAGTATACCTGCCCTCACAAGTGAGGTACTTCTGAATAGCTGTAAGTAGCAGAGCATACTGCTCTTTGACATAATGCCTGGGAATTGCCTTAGAAAGGTCCTGGTTGACATATTGCTCTTTCATAAATTCTTTGCATGGTGTTGTGTCAAACTTGTAGTTTTTAAACCACTCCTGACCACTCCTTGGGATCTCGGTAATAGCAGAGATAACTTGTGGAGAAACAGGGAATTCTAATAATGCAACTTTAGAATTGAGGCCACTAAAGTTCAGAGCGAAAGCTTTGGTTACCTCTGTATGCCCGCCTTTTAGTTTCTCACAAAACCTCCAGCAACCGGCTTGTTTGAATGCTCGAGCAACACTTTCATCCCTAAGTGTGAGGTCGAGTCCCTCTGGTTCAGTCCTTAAACATCTCCCAGATCTATTCTCTCGTTTTTCCATCTTGCTCAGAAAAACCTTTGCACAGAAACTCAATCAGCAATTACAATTCACTCCACAGCGTTGGCTTTCAGAATGTGGGCTCGCTTGCAGTCGACTCTCTTTTGAATAAGAATTTGGGCGGCTTCGTTTTGTTTTTTGAAACACTTAGCATAGGATAGGCACGTTGAATGCAGTCATGAATAAACATAATTGCACCACCTTACCTCATAAGATTGATTAACATCATAGACATGTGTGTGATCCTATTCTAATTGCGGGATGAATCCTATTATGATCTAGATGGGATGTCGACTGACACATTAAACGGTTTTTTGGATGACTCACACCCCAAGATTTGACACTTCAAGGCAATATACTGCAGAAAATACCCGAATCCCCGATTTCGTAGCGCTGGCAATCATGAAATGACATGCCGCGCTACGCAATGGCTGCTCAGGAATGGTGGAAAATGATCTCGCAGTTAAAACAGGCCAATCATATTGTGCTACGAAACTGTACAATGTCAGAATGAGGTAATCAAGACTAGATATGCTATGGGAGATGGAAACTAACGATTTTTTTACAAGGACATACCTCAATATCTTTGGAAAAGACTAATTTTAAAGTAATAAACCTAAACAACCTATAGACTTGAACCAAAAAATTTATATATGGATCTTTGTACATAGATGAACTTGTAACCTTAAGTGATAACAGCTGTCATGGAAGGATACCACATTATGGTGTCCATAAGTGATTGACCATAATTACCAAAATTTGTATTATTTGAACTAAAGATTGTTATTGTTACCATTGCATATTTCATGAAACAAAATCAAAGTATATCTTTCCAACCTACGGAAAGACTCAAAATAATTTTTTCAATGTCAGTCCAAATAAACAAAAGAGAGTGCTAACAAACAAAACAGAGAGTTCTTTCACATTGTCCAAACAAAATTACTCCCCATGGAAGCTCACAAATAAACAAAGTGTGTTTTCACACTGTCCAAACAAAATTACTCCTTGTGGAAGCTCAAGTACTGAGATTTGGTGTTATGTAGTGTGAAACATTAAAAGAATAATAAATTATTTAAACTCATTCCAAAATCAACTATTGGTAAAATGACCAAAGATTCCATGTGTATAAAACGTTTAATAGTATCTTCCTTCAACAATTATTCTAGCCTAATTTTTTTACAAAAATAAAAACTTTAAACTACATAATGCAAATCATAAATCATAAAATCCGATTTTCCAAGAATGCATATAAATATTACCATGGTTATAAAAGATTACTAACGTTATAAAATATTACCAAGGTTAACCTCTTTAACAAACTATTCGAGACCAATAATTTTGGCAATAATGAAAACTTTGAACTACATATTGAAAAGGGAGGAATAATAAACTTGAATTTTCCAAGAATGTGTATATAGCAAAAGTTACAGAGGATTCCCACACTAATTTATATCACATAGTAACCAAAGTAAATGTAACACACCAATATATATACCATCAAGCTAAAATCATAATCCACCTTTGCATTTAATGATATGATGCTCTAAATTAGCACACTAACATTAGTAAACAAAAACTTAAGCAGAGATATATGTTTTTCTTTTCTGCAAAATGAATAAGAATACTTTCTTTTCTGCAAAAATAGTAAATGCTAAATTTCAAGGGAATATTAATAAAACAATTTGGCTATTCTAACTCATCTAAATCGGGTTGATCAAGGGTTTCGGTTTGCAATATGAATACTGTCACAAACTCTGGCAGAGGGTAGTGCCCTGTTCACAGAGCTTCAAAGGCGTGGGCTTGCCCTGCCCCAACAGATGAGGTGTGCAAGGACTAATGGGGCCCCTTCATACAAACAAGCAATGATTGATAAAGGAAAGGCCCCACTAGAAGGGGTGCAAATCTCTAGATCTGAAAATGCAAGAAAAGATGAGCTAAGAAAGAAGAAAAAGGCTGGTGGGGAAATCAAGGAAACCCAAAGTCAAAAACGGACAAATGGAATCAAGATTCTTGAAGGAAAAGACAACGGGAACCCCAGTCCTGAGCAGGAACCACAAGAAATAGAAGGGAAAAACAAAAAAATTGTGGGAACCGAGGCCCTGCCCCAACACAGCCCAAATCTGGAGGAATTTGCCACAACGACAAGAAAACAGGAGGACATGGGGCACTGCAAGCCCAAAACGACAGAAAGTCTATGGGTTGTTATCACTGACCCCAAAATGCAAGCTTACAAAGACCATATGTCAATACATGCGGTGATCTGTAAGTTCATGGGCTTTTTGCCTAAAGAAAAAGCCCTCTGTTTCTAGATCAAGCAACAATGGAAGCCTAAGGGAAATGTCAGGTTAGACCTAGGGGCCAAAGGGTTCGTCATTGTTGTCTTTGCGAACCTCGAAGACAAGGATCGCATTTTTGATGGAGGACCATATTTGTATGCCTCAGCGGTCCTCTATATGGGGCACTGGAAGCCAAACTTTACACGAGAGCAGGAAACATTCACACATGTACCTGTTTGGATTCACCTATTCTCTCTCCCCATTGATTATTGGAGACCTGTAGCATTGGAACAAATAGGAAACAAATTTGGAACCTTCATCCAGGCCTCAGAGGCCACCCTGCAAAAAAGGTACACCTCTTGTGCAAGAATATGTGTTAAAATGGATGTTTCAAGTGCGCTACATGAATTTCTATGGCTAGAATTTAGAGATGAAGTCTTCTTTCAAGCCATATATTATTAACAAATCCCCTTTCAATGTCGGAAGTGCCACGAACATGGACACCTATTTAGGGAATGCCCAATGAATAAGCCAACTGAGAAAGTCAAGGAAAACATAGGCAAGGATCAGGAAGGGTTTCACCATCCAAATGGGAGACAACGGGCCAATCAGAAAAACCAACCCAAAACAGGCACCTCCATCAAAGGAATTGTCAATGCCTTTGAAGTTCTTGGGTCCAGAACAGTCTCAGCCAAAATCCCCAAGTACCAGACCTAACGCAGGAAATCTAGAATGTTCCTTCACAGGAAGCCCAAGATCCCAATCCAGATCCGATAAATGAGATCCTACAAGGTCCTAAGTTGGCAAAATACTTAGAAGGAGATGCGGAAATGACCACCAATGAAATAGGAACAGAGGATATGGAACTCAGTGACATACTAGAGAGGGAAGGCATGTATCTCAATACCATGGTAGAGCAACGGAAGCAGAAAGGAATGGAACATATACCAGAGGAGGAAGTAGACAAAGTCACTTTTCTCTTCCTAACAAGGCAAGATGCAGAACTGAAAGGGCAGAAAAGAGGCTTTGGTGCCACAAAGGGTCTGGGCGTCAAGGCCCAAGGTTTACACCAAACAAACCACAATTCCAAACACATGAAAAAGAGAGGTCATCGAACAAACAACGAAGCACTCCACGAGCTATGTCAGATGCTCCTCAACTTAGAAAAGATGAAAGCCCTTGAGGCTTTCTCATTTTCCTCTTAAACCTTGTTAATTATGAAGATTCTTTTATGGAAGGCTAGAGGGCTAAACAGCCAAAGAAAACAAAGACTTCTGAGAAAGAAAGTCAAAAATGAAAGTCCTAACATGATTTTTTTACAAGAAACTAAGGGCTCCAACCAAAAAACGGAAGGAATAAGCAGAAATTTAGGAAAAAGAATGGAATACACAGAAGTGGAAGGGAATGGAATGGAGGGAGGCCTGGCCACTTTCTTGAATCCCCACTCCCTCCATCTTATAAGTGCAGAGGCTTCCAAATATTACATTTCTCTGGAAATGTAAATCATAGACGAATCCAACACATACCTGTGCACTAATATCTATAGCCCCCAAAGACTAGAGGATAAACTATTGATGCTATATTGCCTCTCCAAGATGCAATGTAGACACAACCATCCTCAGCACTCTGAAAAATAGACCTTTCAGGTTTGAGAAAATTTGGTTGGGCCATCTGGATTTCACTTCTAAAATCAAACATTGGTGGCACGAGCTCGTGGACACCAGAGGCACCAAAACGTACTGGCTCCAAGCCAGATTAAAGAACCTCAAAGCTCGGCTTCGATCCTGGAACCAAGAGGACTTCGGGAATATTTTCAAAGACAAATAGGCCTTGGAGGAACAGATGGCAGAGATCCATACAGAATGGCTCAAAGAGGACATCACTCAGGATTCCATTAGCACTGAGAGAGTCCTCATGCAGAAATGGAATGAAAGATGCCAGCAGGAGAAAATATTATGGAGACAAAAGTCTCGCATACAATGACTCAAAGAAGGGGGAAAAACACCAAGTTATTCCATCGTTCGGCTATAGACTACAAGTGCACCAACAAAATCACCCGGTTGAAGGATGAGCAAGGTACTCCCCTCCACTCTCATCAGGATATTTCCTCCATCCTCACTGATCACTTTAGCCATATAGCAATGGAACTCGACATTGATAGGGAAGAGGCTATCAGGGAAGTCATGACTTCCATCCCAAGGTTAATTATTGAAGATCAGAATAAATCCTTAGACCGCCCTGTCACCATGGAGGAGGTGGATGAAGTAGTGAAAGAGATGCCTAATGGTAAGGCACCAGGGCCAGATGGCTTCACCATTGATTTTTTCAAAGCTTGCTAGGAAATTTTGCAGTTGGAAGTGTGGGAGGTGGTGGAACATTCCCAAAAATCTTCCTCCATCCTCAAATCCCTCAATTCCACATTCATCGCCCTTATTCCTAAAGAGGAGGTAGCCTGTACCCCTTCGAAATTTTGGCCAATTGCTCTATGTAATGTTCTTTATAAAATTATCTCCAAAGTAATGGCCAACAGACTGAAGCCAATTCTTCCCTTGATAATCTCAGAGGAGCAATCTGGCTACGTGGAAGGTAGAAAGATCATGGATAATGTCTTGCTAGCACAGGAAATGATTCAAACTCTTCAATCCCAGGAAAAAGCAGGTATGATCATTCAGTTGGATCTCTCAAAAGCTTATGGCAAGGTCAATTGGAAGTATCTAGAAGCCATTCTGGAAGATTTCAGGTTTGCACAACACTGGATCAACTGGATTCTAGCCTTTTTCAAATCCCCCAGCTTTTCTATTTTGGTCAATGGAGCTCCCACCTTCCCCTTTGCCCCCTTTAGAGGCATTCGCCAAGGGGATCCCATTTCCCCTTTTATTTTTGTCATTTTGATGGAAGGCCTGAGTCGCATCATTAAAACTGCAAAGGAAAGCAACAATATGAAGGGCCTTCAACCCCTGCCACCTTTCCCAGCCACTACTCATCAACAATTTTTGGATGATACCATGCTTCATGGAACTCCAATGGTTCGAGAAGCCCAAGGTTTCAAAGCTATCATTGATCTCTTCAGTCAAGCGATAGGTATGGACCTTAATTTGGATAAGTCATCCATTTTCTTTTTCAATACTCACTTAGTGTCCAGAAAAATCTTACTGATATCCTTGGGTTTAGAAGGCAAAGCCTTCCCTCTAAGTATCTCGAGATCCCTCTCATTGATAAACCCTGGAAAAAGCTCCACTGGGAGAAACTGCTATCCAACCTCGAAGAACAAAGTAATCACTGGACTAATAGGGTCCTTAACTTGGCTGGCCAGCTTGTCATGATTAAGGCTATCCTACAAGATGTTCCTTGGTATATGCTCTCCATCCTTCCGACTCCCAAAGGTGTTCTCCAAAAACTCAGAAACATTCAGAGAACCTTCCTATGGTCTGGAAAAGCTGACAAATAGAAATGGGCTCTAGTAGCATGGGAAAACTTTGTAAACTCAATATCTTGGGTGGTCTGGGGCTTCAAGACCCGGACACAGTAAACAAAGCCTGTGGTGCCAAGATCTGGTGGAGATGGGTCAAGGAACCACAGACAACCTAGGCCAGGCTATGGAAATCCAAGTATGTTGAAAATTGGCACCCTCAGGATCTCATTAGAATGAACGACCCTCCAGCCGGATCCCCCATTTGGAAGCTGGCATGGGCTAATTGGAACATCATACAAGATCTCTACTTTTGGGAAATCCACAATGGTAGCATGGCTCTCTTCTGGGAAGATGCTTGGCAACAACTTCCCAAGCCTGAGAGTCCTGATTATCTTCCCCTGCAGCACAAGTATCAGGAATAAGGAAAACTTAGGGTGAACCAATACTAGACTAACAGTATTGCAAACCAGTAATGGAGACATTGGCACCCTAATACTCCCCCATAGGCAGATGTGATGGGCAACCTTCTCTTATCCTTGCACTCTTGTTTGGATAAGAGGAAGATCTGCTACTCTTAGGATGAAGATCAACTAAGGTGGGGAAAACTTGATGGAGGCACCTTCAACATAAAGGAAGCCAGACTTTACTTAGAACACAGGGATCTGGAAGAGAAAGTGATTTGGCACAATAATGTTTTGGATACCACTATCTGACTGAAGATAAAGACTTTATTATGTCTCCTAATGCATCATAAAATCCTCACTTGTGAGAAACTATGAAAAAAAGGCTCCATTGGTCCATCCTGATGTCCCCTCTGTGAAGAGTCTATAAATCATCTCCTCAACAATTGCTAATGGACCAATAAACTTTAGGTATGGATGGAGGAGATCTTCAGACAAATAGACAGGAATAGAGATTCCATAAAAGATATCACAGCCAACTGGCAAACCAAATATTCTAGCTGCGACACTGTAAACATCCTATGGAGGCTAAACCCTGGTTTTATAGTCTGGTCCATATGGAAAGAAATAAATAGAAGAATTTTTCAGAGGGAATCTAGGCAACTAGATATCATCAAAACAAACATCATGCAAAATATGCGAGAAACTGCCCTTACCAGTAGTAAAGAAGAACAAGAAAATGGTCTTTCTGCTAATGACAGGTGAATTCTACAGCTATTTGGCATGAGTGCTGCAACTGGCCTCAATTCTCCGATGCAGAGATGTCAGCTCGCTCCTTCTCTACTATCCTAGTAACCTCCTATCCCAGGGTTCCACAAATTAAACTTTGATGGAGCCTCTCAGGGCAACCCTGGCTCAGTCGTCCTTTGAGTTGTCATACGCAATGATGAAGGGGAATTCTTTATATCTACAGAAATTCTCTGGGGAAAGCCACTAACAATGATGCAGAATTTGCAGCTCTGGACCAAGGTTTGCAAATCCTAATCTGCCTAGGTAGTGGGGCAGCAATTGTGGAAGGAGACTCACTCTTAGCCATTAATGCTATGAGGAAAATGCAAAATGGTTTGTGTTCTGAGAAGGTTACTACGCAGTGGCACCTCACCATGGTCACCGTGCTCATCGCCAAACATCTCTCCGCTCTCAATGGAGTCATTCTGCAGGCAATCAAGCATAGTGCGAATGCAATGGCAGATAGCCTAGCCAACCATGCAATCGACCACCCGAATGATGACATTGACCCTATTGGCAAAGCGTCACATGTGCTAATCTTCAGAATAAATGCCTTCAAATCTCAAGGCAAGACCTCACAGGCATGTCAGGAGAGGAGGATGGCTTACAAGGTACTGATCATCAATGAATAATGTGGTTTTCTATTAATGTTTATTCCCTAATCCTTAATGCCTGGTGGTGGCATCGCTAGCAGTTGTCTTGTGGCTCACATCAGAAAAGATGGAAGATCAGCATACCATTTATGATTTGTGGTACGCATGGCCTCTTCTCTTAAGTGATAAGTGTGGCAGCCCAAATGCTCTCAACCATAATAGTAAGAATGTCATCAGTCACCTATTGGGGATCCAGGCTATAAGAAACATGGAAAAGACGGAAATTTTAGTTAAGATCGTGACCCCTCACACCGCGTCTCTCACTACTAATACATAGCCAATCGGGAAAGACTTCACCTGCTCACAATATTCCTCAAATCTAAGCCCTGTGTTTATGGTTTCATGTATAGAAATTCACATTTCAATAGTTTGCACTTGCAATCTTGCCATGGCCAAGCGCAACCTCCATAGCTCCAAAGCTGCCAGAGATTTAAAGAGAGCCCGGAAGGATTATGAGGCTTCCATCTCCAAAAAAGGAAAATGGATTATTGAAGAGCTCCAAATTGAGGTGGACAAAGCTAGCGAAGGGATGGACAGTAAAGCCATCAACGAGGAGGTAGATTGGATCTCGGACTTAGGCATCCAACAACCAAAGCTACCCAGTTCCTGAGAACAAAAAGTGTGGCTTGGCAGATGAAAGCGATGCTTGAAAAGGCCATGAGCATGCAAGGTGCCACTTTCAAGGAGGTCTATTGGGTGAACTCCCTCGCCTCTGCCAAGAATTCGGCACGGCTGGACAAGCTGAAGATTACCATCAACTCCCTCACAGAAGAACTCAAAATGCTTGCTCAAAGTTTGGGAGGGTTTATTCGGCTCTTCAAGCTGTACATGCGCCATGGGCTAAATGTCTCTATTGAAATCCCTGAAGATGAATCCAAAACAACCATCATCAGATGCCACAGACCCCGCAGGGCTCCCAAGGGAGATGATGGCGCTGGTCCGAGTGCTGCTGATTCTCTAGGCGTCACCATAATCGACCATTAGAATTCCTGGTGGGCGGTCTTCTGCTGATGATTCCTGTTATTTTCTATGTCTGATGAATGTAATCTTCGGTGAGCCTTTAAGTGGCCTTCTATGATAGTAGTTGCTCTCTTTCTATCTGGCAGTGGTAGCTCTGTGTGGTTGGTCATTTTCTGTTTCAATTTATGTTTGACTTAGGTTAAGTTTGTGTTAGTTGTTACACAGTATGTTTCATGTCTGAACAATGATCTGCTACAAGGCTTATATAAGTGGTCTTTTGTTTGACAGGCCTGCATTTTCTCTTTTCCCTCTAAAAATGGCAGGCCCCTTTTTGTAACCATATGTAACTTTTTTGTGATCTAATATATCAGTTG
>APFE030934999.1:20803-36757 GCA_000404065.3 Pinus taeda | reverse complement strand
AAAATAAAAAAAAATAAAAAAATAAAAAATTCTAAATTTCAAGATAAATTTCTTTCCATCAAAAATAATAAGTGTTATATTTCTATGAAAACATAAAGCAGAAACAATGTGTTGAGTGCCTTCAAAACAATGACTGCTAACTTTGGAACAAGACTTTTACATAAAACTATTAATTACATGAAAGATAAATATATAACCTTAAAGGAGACCAACAACAAGACTTTTGTAGAAAACTATTATTAAACGAAAGATAAATATATAACCTTAAAGGACACCAACAACAAGACTTTTGCAGAAAATTATTATTAGATGAAAGATGAATATATAACCTTAAAGGAACCAACTAAGAGAAGGATGATGTCAGAAAATAGGAATATGAGCATCATCTCTTCCAATTATAGTTTAGATGACATGGTTTGTTTTCTTTACTCAGGTGAATTACAAGCTTAAATTGTAATCCTCTTTTTTTTCTTCCCCAACAAAAATTAACAAAATATTAACTCTTCTTCAATATAGGCTTTCATAAATAGAAATGTATTAACAACATAGTAACTATTCTTCAACATATTCTTTCATAAACATAAACGTATATAAAGCATAGATCCGCAAATTGAAAATAAGAATAGTAAACTTATAATGGATAGAAGATATAGAGACTACAATTAGCAGTATCATGTTGTCATCTCACAACCCATTTAAATGAAGAATTACTAATTGGATCCTCTATTTACCCATCAGATAAAACAAAAACATATTTTTGCAGTTCCGTAACTTCAACATATGTATAACAAAAAGAAATAAATGGTAAACCATTGGCTATGATCAGATGTTTTATAGCAACAAGAACTATTTTAAAGGTAAATTTTCTACCTGATACCCAGGTCTCGTTCTACTTTGTTTAGCACCTTTGTAATCATATCCAAAGGAAACCTTTTTCCTTGGAACCCCCGAGATCTATGAGCTCACAAACAATACCAACCTAAACAATAGTGAGAAATTATGGGCAACTAAGGAAGATATCCATCTACTTCTCACACCATTTAGTCTCAATCAACTAGGATAAATTACTGAGATTTTAATTTAGGAATTGGGTAGTCATTTTGGCAGCATTTTCCCTACTCTTTTTGGTATATAAAAATTTGTATTATTCACCACCCCCTAAGGTGGCACCTTTGAAATGTTCCCCTTTTTTTCTTATTTTATTTAAGTACCTAAACTATGTAATATTCACCACCCATGTTTCTAATTAAGAATTTTTCTTATATTTATTTTTAAAAAGTAATAATATTTATTTTGAATAATCCTCTAAAGTGGGTAAATTGGATTTAATTCAACTTAAAGTTTAACTTTGATTAATTATTCCCTTTTTTTCTTATTTTATTTAGGTACCTAAATTATGTAATATTCACCACCCATGTGTTTACTTAAGGATTTTTCTTATATTTATTTTTTAAAAGTAGATTGCTAATATTTTGCATTAAAATAATATTTATTTTGAATAATCCTCTAAAGTGGGTAAATTGGATTTAATTCAACTTAAAGTTTAACTTCGATTAATTCACCTAGTTGATGTAAGCACTTAAGTGATGTTTCTCGGTTAGAGAATAGGGATTCCACGCCCCTATTATGCACATCTCCTATCTTGTTAGGACTTCGCACCCTTGCTTTGTACCTAGGACTCCACATCCTAGTAGAATCAAGACTCCACACCTTGATCTATTCCAAAGATCCAAGTCTCCATGCCTTGATCTTTGGAAAGTTAGGACTCCATGCCCTAATTTTTCCCATAGATTCTCGTCTATTCTTCTTTGAAGCTACATGGTTTTCCTCAAGGTACTAATTGTGAGCTCATATGCATCTGATGATATGTTGGCAAGGACTTGTTTCCCCAGAATTGCACATCATAACCTCATAGATTAAAAGCATCAACAAAATTCCTAATGAATTTAATTCAATCATATTTTACCCAAATATATACATGAACTCCATAGTCATCTGAGCATCCTTCTTGACAGTAACTAAGTTCCCTGCCAAATCCTGCTAAATACAAGAACAATCATGTATAATCATATACATCATAAATCATCAACAAGATGATGGTTCTTTAACTACTCCACCTAGTATCTTCCATTCATATGTAATAATCATATGGCATAATCTAGTATAAAACAAAAGGAGACGTAAATCAACGTAGATATGGTACATATAATGAATCACATAGCCACATATAAGAGGAAATATAACTATGTATGTAATATACATAACAGTGTTCCCCAAGCAAGTGATTGATGCAAGTCCATAACATATAAGTTTTTCATATATAATCCATAAAAAAATCACCCTTAATAGTAGTCGCAAAATTGTACTAGGCAAAATGGGATGTTACAATCTTTCTGTAGAATTTTAGATCCTTGTGTGTCATGAAGTCTAAATCTACCTGCAAATTGGATGGTGTGGCACTATGAGGTCGTGGTGGGGTGAGTGATGATGTTGGAATGAAACTCCTACCTCTAATTACAAACCTACCCCTATAATCTCTTTCCCTATGCATAAATATGTTTTATCAGTTTTTTTAATGAAATTATTTCTAAAACAAAAATGAATCATATATACACTTCCCCGAAAGAAACGCTAAAATGTTTGGTAATTTAATTGAGCTTAAATTACTGCATAAAGTATTGACCAGGGCTTGTAAACTGATGAAGTGTATGTGCACCAGTTGTGTTAGAATTCTTTATTAGGTGAGTAAATTTTCAAATTAAATTAGGATGTTTTCATGCACATGTTTTATCTAAGAAATTGTCACTCTTGCAAGAAAGGAAAATAACACACTGATAGAAATAAATATAAATTGAAATGCATAAGTAAATAGAAAAATCAAATCCAAATTCTCTTTACGCTTGCAGAAAACAAAACTAATCTAACATTGCATAAATAAATATCACACCAACAAAATTAGATCTACTTCTCATTGGCATAAATGAAACTAATCTTAAGTATATAAATAACATATCACACTCGAAAATATGAACCACACTAATAAAGTCTTGGAAGAATTATACTCCTAATTGCAATTCAAAATTATATGATTCTACTCTTCAAAATTTACATGTGCATAATAGATCCCTTTTTGATTTATTTTCTTCATCCTTCACATAACGAAATGATTAGAACTATGAAAGATATCTTCAGCAAACTCTGTTACAAGCTATATTCACATTGTCATAAGAATTCCCTGAAAAATCAAAACTAAAAGATTAGCTATGATAATCTAATGGTACAAAACTGAAATACTAACTAAAAATGAAATGAAACCTTACAGCTCCAAGGGGGGCCTCCTTTGAGTTGTAGGTACACAGTGATCAACTGAGATTAAATGTGCATTTAAACACAATGCACCGAGGATGATCCAGGTGGATATTGGTGGCCACCCACCTATTCTACTTGGACCCTCAATGTTGTTTCTTTCAATTTTGAAGTTTCCTTAATTGTAGCATAGTTTACTATTTTTGCCAGTTTTTCGAGTCCTAAACTTCCAGAGCCATTTTGAGGCCCTTCATGACTTTTTCTTATAGAAATTCCTTTGGGGATTGTTATGGAAATCACATTGGAAGTTGTATTGCTCAGAGAGATCTTTCCAACAAGGTATCATACATTTCAAACAAAGATAACATGACCAAGTTATGACCTTCAGAAGTTGGCTACCCAACTAACCCCAACGGGGCCCATAAACTCTTGGAGTTACATCTCCTCAGGTTAGGGTTTTGGTTGTTTATGGTTTTCTCTTATTTTTCAATAATAAAAAGGCCCTTGAGCCTCATTGTAACTCAGTTTAGAGGCATGTAGCCTCCACATATCTTCTCAAAGATAAGCTACCATCACCCGAGCCATCTTATTTATGTTCTATTTGTAAGCATAGTTCATTATTTTTCTATTAATGAAATGAAGTGTTTTTATGTTGCATCTCTATGTTTATGATTATATCTGTAATTTGTAGCATTCTTGTTTAAATTCAGATTAGTGGTATCAGAGCGGTCTACTCTTTCTTTGTTTTTCCATGTCCCCAATGAGGTCAAGGGATAAGGAGTTAGGGCTCGTTCTAGATGAACCATTACAGGATCAACTTCACAAAACCCGATGACCTCCCATAGCATAAGAAAAGAAAGATGAGGGGGCAAGAGATCCTTTCAAAATGTTGCTCGAGGAAGCTCTCGAGTGACAGAGGGACGCGATGATGGATACTTTTCCCAGATCCTTCGACGGCTACCCAGAGGCGATGCACCTTCATCCAGCAGCCACTTTGGAGGCGCTAATCCTTTTAAGGTACAAGTAACTTCGATATTCCCATATTTGAAGACTTGATAAATGCAGAAGCCATAGATAAATGGTTAAATCTGTTGGAAGGATATTTTTCAGTTCATGACTTTTCCAATCAGGAAAATATTACTTTTTCACTCCTCAAAGTTGCCCCACACGTCAAGGACTGGTAGGAAACCTACTATGAACAAAAGGACAAGAGTGAACCCTCATTGTTTTCAGCCACACCCACATGGAATTCTTTCTGAGATGCCATCAAGGAATAGTAGTACCCTTTCGGGAGCTATGAAGATAAATACATAAAGTGGACCACTCTACAGCAGGGAAGGGACCAAGATGTGCCAGAGTTCAAAAATATTTTCCATGCCCTTCACATGAAGTTGGGTATCAAGGATATTGAGTAGCATTTGGTGCTCAAGTATCGCGGTTGTCTACACAAGTACATCTAGGATGAGATTGAGTTCTTGGACATCTCTCTCGGCACCGCATATCGGTACACTCTAAAGATTGAGTAGAAGTTTAAACAAAAGAAGTGGGACTTTGGATCTGTGAATCCAAAGAAAGGAAAAGGCACCCCCAAACCATAGAACAAAGGACCAAGCCAAGGCGAGGCTACCCAGGACAACCCATCGACGCCGCAAGCAAATAACAACACCACGAAGATGAAGAAGGACACGGGAAAATGATGTGAATTCCATAAGAGCTCCACTCACAATAAAAGTGAGTGTTGAGCCAAGCAGTCACTCGTGGTCGAGCGCAAGGCTTCCGAATCAAAAGAAGGTTCTAACTCTGAATCAGAACCTGATAAGGGAACTGAAAAATGGAAGAATATCAATGATGTGTTGCCCAGTGCCACCATGGCCACCACAAAGATCCTAAAAATTGAACCTGAAGGTCCAGAGGAGGGGGAACACCTCTTCCACTCACAAATTTGGGTGAAGAATTCTCTGCTATAGTTTATTGTCAATAGCAGGAGCCAAAAGAACCTTATTGCGTTAGAGTTCATGAAGTGTTTGGTCCTGAAGACTACAACACATCCACATCTATACACCATCAGGTGGCTTCACCAAGGACAAGACCTTCGAATCAATGAGCAGTGTCACCTACCCTAGCATCAATCCGTTCATGGATAAGGTACTATGTGATGTTGCTCCCCTTGAATTTTTTGATGTATTGTTAGGAAAACCATACTTGTGGAAGTGACATGTTGTATATGAGTCTAGACCTCATTCTGTGATTATTACTTTGGCTAATTAGTTGTACACGATACCGGAGGTAGCCCGCCTACTGCCATCTCTTTAATCATTGCAAAGCAATGCAGTAATACCATTTCCTAGATGAGGAACTTTTTTTTCCTTATGATTCGCCCCCAAGGCAAGAAGAAGGTTCTGGCCATGAATTCTAGGCAAGGATCCTCTACACATCAGCAGTTGATGGACAAGGTAATGGAGGAGTACAGGGATATTTTTGCCTCACCCATAGGTGTACCTCTACACTGTCATGTCAAGCACTCCATCGATCTAACCCTGGCGCGCCGCTACCCAATGGATCAATCTATCGATGCTCTATTCTAGAGAATGATGAGATTAAGAGTAATATTTAGGAACTACCATAGAAAGGGCACATAAAGTGAAGCTTATCACCCTGCAAGAGCCCGATTGTATTGGTACAGAAGAAGGATTGGACTTGGAGGCTCGGTATTAACTATCAGCCGATGAACAAGATCACTCTCTGAAATAGGTACCCAATCCTGCGAATTGATGACCTTGTGGACTAGCTCAAGGGGGGGGAATATTTCAGAAAGATTGACTTGAAGTTAGGTTATCACCAAGTGCCTATCGAACCCTCTGATGTGCGGAAGACTGCCTTCAAATCCAAGGAAGGCCTTTTCGAATGGTTGGTCATGCCGTTCGGATTGACAAATGCCCCTGAAACATTCATGAAACTGATGGACGACAAATTACGACCCTTCACCAATACATTCGTGGTAGTGTATTTAGATGACATCTTGATCTTCAGCCAGAGTTAGGAAGATCATATCCATGATATTCGATGGGTCCTTCAAATCCTTCAACAACACAAGATGTGTGTTAACTTGGAGAAATGCACCTTTGGCCTGTCGCAGGTTCAATATCTGGGGTAAATCATTGATGAGCAAGGTGTACATGTGGACCCATACAAGATACAAGTCATTTAGGATTGGCTAGCCCCAACCACTCTAACAGAGCTCTGCAGATTTTTGGGTCTCGCCAATTTATACCATAGGTTTGTGTTGGGGTTCTCTCATATCACTTGGCCTTTAAGTCAAGTCACCTAGAGCGGAGCGAAAGAAAATTTATTTTGGTTGGAAACCCAACAAAAGGCATTCTCCAAGTTGAATAATTGCCTCTGTTTTTCACCAGTGCTCACATTACCATACCTGCAACAACCATTTGAGATTGAAATAGATGCCTCTCACTTGCTATTGGTGAGGTTCTTACTCAGTATGGGCATCCAGTGGCTTACCAAAGTGAGACACTTTCAGAAACAGTCTGAAAGAACCCCACCTACGACAAATAAATGTATTCCATTGTGTAGGTCTGCCATCAATGGAAGCATTACATTCTAGGGAAGGAAATGGTCATCCACATAGACCATTAGCCTCTACAGTTCATACAAACACAAGGGAAGTTGCAGAATTATTGCCATAAAAAATGGTCAACCTATCTGTAAAAATTCCATTTGACCATTAAGTATAAGAAGGGCAGCACTAATAATGTCGTTGAATTCCTCAAATGACCACCAATCATGGCACTAATCACTATGCTTGACTCCTATGGGAATGAGACATCAGGGTGGCCACATATTTACAAGGGCGATCCAAAATTCAGCATCATATACTAGACACTCTTGGAAGGGAAGAGAGTTCCAAATTTTCACCTTCAGGATGCACTGTTATGCCACTTGCGACACATCTGTGTTCCTTCAAGTGAGTGTGCCAAGATGATTTGGGAGGCACACTACAGTCAGGTCGTTGGACATTTCAAAGTAGAGAAAGCAGTGGTAGTATTGCAGAAGTATTTTTATTGGTCGAAACTTTGTCAAGATGTTGGGAAGTACATTAGAACTTGCACTACCTACGCCATTGCAAAACCATTCATCAAGAATCAAGGACTGTATATTCCTCTACCTACTCCTAGTCAGCCTTGGGAATCTGTCTCCATGGATTATATGTCAGGCCTTCCTTCTACTAAACATGGCAATGATTTCGTTTTCATGGTCGTCGACAGATTCTCTAAAATGGCCATCATGGCGGCCTGCAAAAAGAGTATCATAGTAGAGGCCACTGCTAAGCTGTTCTTTGAGCAAGTGTGGGTACACTTTAGGATCCCATAGTCCATTATCTCAAACTGAGACACCATATTCATCAGTGCATTTTGGTCAAGTATCTAGTTGATGCTGGATACAAAACTTATTAAGTCCATGACTTTCCATCCCCAAACTGATGGCCAAACAAATGTTGTCAACAGGATGATCGTACACATTCTACGCATGTACAACTCAAAGCTTCCACACACATGGGATGAACGTCTCCCCTATTTCCAATCCAGCTACAACAGATCTCTCCATAGCTCAACAGGCCACAACCCCTTTTAGGTAGGGTTTGGATTTCAGTCATTATGCCCCATTGATCTGTCCATGCCATTTGCAGCCATTCAGGTAGATTCGGCTCATGTGCAGTTTGAAGCTAAAAGGGCTAACAACTTCATTGAGAGCATTCAACACATCTGCCAACAGGTTCATGATATATTGGATAGAGCTAATGCTAAGTACAAGCAACGCTATGATCATCATCAAATTCCTCACAAGTTCTAGGTGGGCGACAAAGTTTGTCTACATATGTAGAAGGAGTGCCTTGTTGGACCCCACCACAAGATTCACCTGCTCCGATATGGGCCATATACCATCACCAAGGCCATTGGTGAGAATTCCTTCGAGCTCAACATCCCACTATTCCTTAATTTGCACCTAGCGTTTAATGTAGATCACCTTCACCCATATTTTCCACCATTGTTGGAAACATCTAACATTGCAAAACAACTCACACTAACAAATCTCAACTCAAACTTCATGGAACAAGCCACAACTTATCATATCATGGACACACATATCAAGAACACTCATCAATAGAGGATACAACTATATCAAGTAGTCAAAGTAGGCCAACTCCTTCACCAAGGAAAATGGCTCACCAGGGACCAAGTTCAGTAGAAGTTTCCTCATCTCATGGAGGAACTCAACATAATGGGGATCATTGCTTCCTAAGGGGGAAGGAATGATCCAGGTGGATATTGGTGGCCACCTGACTATTCCACTTGGACCCTCACCATTTTTTCTTTTAGTTTTTCAGTTTCCTTAATTGTAGCATAGTTTACTATTTTTGGCAATTTTTCGGGTCCTGAACTTTTGGAGCCGTTTTGATGCCCTAAACGACGTTTTTTTTTTAAGTTCCTTTCATTATTTCTATGGCAATCGCATCGATAGGTGTAGTCCTCTGAGATATATTTCCAATGAGGTATCATACATTTCAAACTGATATAATATGACCAAGTTATGACCTCGGGAAGTTGGCTGCCCAACTAACCCCAACGGGGCCCATAAACTCTTGGTGTTACATCTCCTCGAGTTAGGGTTTTGGTTGTTTATGGTTTTATCTTATTGTCAATAATAAAAAGAACCTTTTGCCTCATTGTAACTCAGTTTAGAGGCATGTAGCCTCCACATCTCTTCTCAGAGATAAGCTACCATCCCCCAAGCTATCTTATTTCCATTATGTTTGTAAGCATAGTTCATTATTTTTCTATTAATGAAATAAATTGTTTTTCTATTGCATCTTTTTGTTTATGATTATATCTGTAAGTTGTAGCATTCCTATTTAAATTCAGATCAGAGGAATAACAAACTCACTTTAATAATATGCAAAGAGTATTTCAAATAATAACTAGATTGTGTCATCATCGTGCCAAGAGGCAGGTTTTATAACCTCCTTCATTAAACTGTTTGGAGATTTCTAAGCCTATCCTACTCGGAAAAAAATCTAATAATAACATAAGATAACATGAAATAATGACTCTTCATGATTTTCTATCAGAGAAGCAAATCATGAGGCAAAATATTAGCTTCATCCTT
Source organism: Pinus taeda (assembly GCA_000404065.3). Taxonomy (NCBI): domain Eukaryota; kingdom Viridiplantae; phylum Streptophyta; class Pinopsida; order Pinales; family Pinaceae; genus Pinus; species Pinus taeda. Next base: position 27,271 of record APFE030934999.1, on the reverse strand, counting down.
ATCATCGATCTCCTCGCTTGCCTTATTTGTCTTTGCCTCCTTTTCCACTAGGTTGACTTCGATGTTAACCTACTCATATGACATCCTTATCATCTTGGTGGATCATGGAGATAGGTGGATATCATTATGCTGGTTTTTAGCTACCCATCCATACATTTCATTCCTCAACTAGTATTTCAAAACCTACAAGTTCTTCAAGTAAGTTGCAGAATCAATCATTAGCTATAGAATTGATAAAATTTGATAGCTTATGCAAATATTAAACCAAATAATTAGGAAACAATGAAACTATGAATAAAATATGATTAAGTACTTGCTTTTGCCAATAACCTTGCAATCTAACACCTTATTGATATTATTATGGTCAAAAAGGAAGGAAATGGAGTGAATGGGGTTTAAGGAAGGTGTCAAAAAGGAACAATTTTGGTCTTCAACTTCGAGTATAAACAATTCGATTCTAAGTATTCTTTTGTATATACTAATCCATCTATTTCCAATAAACATGAAGAATAATTATGCATTTATACTAATCCCCTAGCTTTTGAGGATCTTGAAAATGTTCTTCCTAATGTTCAGAAGTTAGTTATTAATCCTCATTTCTTCCAAAAAACCAATTCCTCATAACCTCCTGCTTCTCGTAAAGTTGTATCTCCTAGAAAGACAACTCCATCTCATCAAATGGATGGTATTCAACCCATTTTGGAAGCATGTTATACAACCTTATTTCTTCCACCTGCATCCCAACTCCATCCTTTTCCTCATGGGTATTTAAAACAATTACTTAGATTTAATGGAGAAACTAGGCCATCTGTTGAAGACCACTTAGCCGCATTCTTAGACTTCGTTGATAACATGTATATTGAGCATGAGGATGTCTACACTAGACTTTTTGTGCAATCCCTTGAAGGAAATGCCAGGATATGGTTTAGACAACTCCAAGCCAATACAATTAATTCATGGGCTGAACTAGTCAATATTTTTAAAAATCAATGGGGAGTTTTTAAAATATTATGTGTATTATTTAACAAAATTTGAAGACTTAAAAAGAAACCCTGGTGGTGAACCTATCACTGATTTCATTGAGATATTCAATAAACTCTATAATAAAATCCCCCCTGAATATTGCAAACCTCCAATAACTGTTGCTAAGGTTAGGTTTTCCAAAGCATTTGAAGATAAATTTGTTGTAATGCTTAGGAAGAGAAAATTAGAAACTCTATCACACATGAAAACAAATGTAAGCGAAGTTGAGGTTAATAGATCAACTTCTGCTAAACTAAACACTAAGGCATAAAAGGTTGAAAAGAGGATTAAAGCTAGAGAAGAAGGCACCTTAGCAAAGTCTAAAGATCAAGATCATAAAATTGATGAAATAACCTCCCTACTTGGAAACCTCTCTAACGGAATCCCTAAAATGGAAACTCAACCTAGAGCAACTCAAAAACTTGCAAAAAAACCACAAGTTCAATATCAAAGACATTTCCAACCTCAAATTCTACAAAGGCCAAACACTGATCAACAAATTTAGCCTCCCTCAATGATTGATGATCAAGAGCATGAAGGAAATGTTCCTATCAATATAAATGATATCAATCATTTTGAATACCCATCATAAGAGAATGTTATTGCCCCAATTACTCAAGATCAGTTTTTAATTCAAAATCAAGAAAATTCTCAAATTTCTATGTATCAATATTTTATGAATTCTTAATTGTTGAATTAAATAGAAGGTATGACCTTAATCCAAGACCAAGACCTCGTAGACTAGTCTAAAAGGTTACCTTTTATGAACCTCAAGTCAAATCAATGGAAACAAAAACCCCATTAATTCAGCCATAAAATCATATATAAGAACAAAATGTTTCTGAAAAATCTGTTCCAATTGTCTTTAATGTTGAAAAGGAGTCAGAAAGAGTTAAAATTCCAATCCCATTATCTGAACTCTCTAAAAATCTAGGTTATAAACATTAATCTTATAAATGGATTCAATATTCAAGTATTGATGCATAGGGTTATGTCATTAGTTTACAGGATGAAAAACGTCAAGTTGTTTTTTGTCCTAGTTCAGATATGATTGATGGAACTATACCTCATTTCTATGTCACCTTGAAAATTCATGACTACCTTTTATATAATTGCATGTTGGATTTTTGTGCTTCCCATAATCTAATTCCTAAAGTAATCATGGATCAACTTCAACTACAAATCACTAGGCCATACCATGACCTATACACCTTTTACTCTAAGAAAATACCTTGTCTTAGATTAATTAAAGATTTAGTGGTAATACTTGCTCAGATCCCTGTTAAGAGTATAGTCTTAGATATTGTTGTCATGGATATTCCCCCAAAATTTGGAATGTTATTATCTAGATATTGTTGTGCTAAGTTAGGGGGAAGTCTTCAAATGGACATGTCTTGTGCTACAATCCCAGTTTATGGAGGTGAAGATTTAAGATTATACAGAGAAGTTAGATTCATTAATAGAGTCTGTAAAGAAAATCAAGTAATTAATCATCATATTTATAAAATTGACCACAATTTTGGATGATTTACATTTTCTGCAAATGATATTCCAAATCCTCAAAGCACTATTCAAGAAACTTTCAATACCCCTCAAATTATAAACACTGACATTTGGAAAATGTACTTTGATGGATCATTTCAATGGTGGAGGAGGGGCTGGAATTGTACTCATTTCTCTTGGTAAGAAAAATATAACACAATATTTTAAATTAGATTTTGAGGTCACAAATAATGTGGCAGAATATGGAGCCCTAATTTTAGGATTGGCGTTAGCTAAAATCTTGAAAGTTGAAAAAATAGCTATATTTGGTGATTATGAGTTAATTGTCAAGAAAATTAGGAACCTCTATCAAACCAAGCATCCTAGGCTTAGAGCTTATAGAAATGAAGTTTGGGACTATGTAGATAATTATTTTCAAGCTTTTAATATCACATCTATTCCAAGAGAAGAAAATATTCATGCTGATGCTCTGGCAATTTCTACTAGTTCTTTTAAAATTCATGACCATTTACAATTGCATTATCAAATATAGGTAAAATATAGACCTTCTATCCTCGATAATCCCAAACACCAGTACGTTTTTGAAGATGATGAGAAATTAAAAACAATGTTACAAGCAATAGATGAATTTTCTGCTTTACATGTGGAAGAAGAATACATTAATGAAATCAAATCAAATGAAGATGATCAAAATTCACATTTAGAATAGAAAATGGTTGAACATGATATTATTCATTTGTAAAATAAATACATTCCAAAGCGATTAGTTCCCCTAGAAAAACTATTTGATCATAATGATATATCTAAAACTTCATTCATACACTCACAACAAGCAAATGTTCAGGACTGCCATATTAGTACATCTGATGAAATTAGAAATGTTAAAATGTCAGCATCATTGCCTCAAGATATTAAATACAAATATATCACTCTTTTCAAAAACTATAAAGATGTATCTGCATGGTCATATGAAGAATTAAAAAATTATGACACAATCATTATAGAACAGAAAATTCCTCTCAAACCTGAGAATAGACCATTTTAGAAGAAATTAAGAAGAATAAACCATGTATTGCTTCCAATCATTGAAAAATAAATTAAAAAATTATTGGATGCAAAAATCATTGTTCCCTTAATAGACTTTGAATGGATATAAAATTTAGTACCTGTTAGGAGGAAATATGGTGAAATAAGATTGTGTTTTGACTTTGGGAATCTGAAAAAAATTGTCTTTAAAAGATAATTATCCATTACCAAAGATGGATCAAATAATTCAAAGAGTTTGAGGTTCAAATTTAATTTCAGTGTTAGATGGCTTTTCTGGATATACCCAGATTCTGGTTAGTTCATAAGATAGATAAAATAAATAATTTACAACTCCTTAGGGTACATTCATGTATGCCAAAATTCCATTTGGTTTGATTAACACAAGGGGTACATTTCAAAGAGCAATTGACCTTGCATTTGTTGGTAAGATAAATAAATTCATTGTCATTTATCTCAATGATTTAACTGTATTTTTTTGTTCTAATGAGAAACACTTGAAGCAGTTGAGAAATTTTTTTGAAAGATGCAGGAAATATGGGATTTCTCTTAATCCCAAAAGTCACTTTTTTCCATGAAAGAAGGAAAGTTGTAATCGATCGAAAAAGAGTCTCAACAATTCAGGTAATTAGCTTACCTATAAACAAAAAGGAAATTCAAGCATTTTTAGGAAAAATGATTTTCTTAAGAAGATTTATACCTAATTATGCTGAGATTATGAAAGATATCACTGACATGCTTAAGAAGGACCATGAAGTCAAATGGATAGTATAGGCTAGATATTCTTTTTCATATATTACGAAATCCATTTCAGAAGCCCCGGCACTATCTAGTCCAGACTACTCAAAACCCTTTAGTATCCTTTCCTTCGCCTCTGACACTACCTTATTTGTTGATTTACTACAAAAAAATGATTATGGATATGAGTAACTCATTTCCTTTTTCAGAAAATTAATGAGATATGTTGAGTTGAGATATGACAACATAGAGAAGCAAGCATATTCCCTTGTCCAAGCCCTAAAAGCATTCATAACCTATGTATTGCATTCTTCTATTATTGTGTATGTCTACAATAATGGATTAAAAAAAATGTTAACACAACCTGATACAGATGGAAAGAGAGGAAGGTGGATAACCAAGATACTTGAATTTTATCTCGATAACAGGCCTACCAAATTGGTGAAAGGACAAGGTTTAGTCAAACTCTCGGCTGAATCAAATTGTAATATACTTGGTATTAGCACCATTTTACAGATCTCAGTTGAGAAGAATCCACAAGAACCTTTTCAAATCTCAAGTTAGGAGAATCCATACGAACCTTCTCAAATTTCAAGTGAGGAGAATCCACAAGAACCTTCTCAAAGTTCAAGTGAGAAGAATCCACAAGAAACTTCTTCTTGTTCAAATCATGTTCCTCTACCACTACATATTGATGACAACTGTTTACTTTCAAATTGATATAGTGACATACTGAATTTTATTCGAGATTTGAAGTACCTACCAGAATTCACCAAGAATCAATCCAAATCTCTTAGTCTCAAGGCTATAAAATAAATTATCATAAATGCCAATTTTTGTTGAAAGGATCCTTTGAATATCCTTTTATTATGCCTAACTGAAAGTGAAACTAAAGGAGTCATTGAATAGTTCCATGAAGGCATTTTCGGAGGACGTTATGCTTTGAAGGAAACTGCATATAAAATTCTTATAGAAGGTTTCTATTGGCCGAAATTATTTGCACAAGTTGGAGCGAAGGGAAGAAGCTGTATCCCGTGTCATATATTTTCTTGAAAACAGATGCTAGCAACTCTTCCCCTTGTTCCAGTTTTAATCGAAGCTCCATTTTTATAGTAGGGATGTAGTATACCTAGGGGGGATATTATGGGGTACAGAGGGAGTTACCCAAGAGAATAATGTAATAATGTGATGGGCCATAGTTAATAAATAGAGTGCTTAACCCGCATCATGTAAGGGACCACAAGTAGTTAGGAATAATGTGATAATCCCATTGTATTAGATATATGGAATTGTGAGACCCATGGTATTGTATGTATGAAGCCTATATAGAGGCTAGAGACTCCCCATTGAGAGATGTCAAGGATTATTGTATTGGCAAGCATATGGCTTATGGAGTGTTCTCCCTCCTTAAGGAGTGATTGTAGGGTGTTACCCTACCTCAAGGGTTTTATCGATAAAGAAGCATTTTCATGTTATATTATTGGATGAATATTGTTATCTCTGGGTATACTTCCTATTTTAATATATTTTCAGGTAAGATCTACTACAAGTGGTATCAAAGCAATTTCTTGGGCAAAGCAGGAGGATTTTTTTTTTTTTGCTAGAATTCTTTGGGGCGGCGAGTTTGCATATCAGATCTGAAACTTTTGGTGTTAAATTTTCAAAAACAAATAGCATACATGGATTCTTTGCGGAAAAATACCCAAATTCAAAAACCAAATTGGCCAAATAAGAGTGTAGATGAGGGAGATATCACTGATTTAAAATCAACTGTTTTGCATAAATGTTTCTGATAGCAATTCGTGGACAACGGATCTCCAATAAATTTTTACAGTTTTTTGTGGGGAATTTTGGGAAAATAATTGCAGATCTCGGATCCTATTGAAACATCACCTAATTTCAAAAAACAAAATCATTTGAATCAGAGTCCGAATGAGGGATATATCGTTGATTTAAAGTAAGTTGTTTTTTTAGAAATATTTGTGTCGATGCGACAATTGCAACGCGAATCTGAGTTCCAGAATCCCAGATTGGGATTTCTATCAACAAAGAAGAGCAGAATGGTCATTCCATTTCCGAAAATAAGTTATAATAATGATTTGAAGTCATATTTGTAACATCCCTCCCTTAATAATAAATAATAAATAATAAGAACTAATA
>APFE030934999.1:962-15350 GCA_000404065.3 Pinus taeda | reverse complement strand
AAAGAAATAAGTAATAAAAATAAAAATAGTAATAACCATATTAAAGCTCTAATAAAAGAAGGAAATTATCAAAAAGAAGGAAATAAAACAAGAAAGCTAAAAAAATCAAAGGAAAGTAAAGAAAAAGTAGCATGCAGACACATGGAGGGTGTGCATGTGGTTCCCCTTCCAATGTTTTGTTCTATTTAATGAATGGTGAGGAGGATGGGAGGGGTTCCATCATTTCGAGGTTTTATCTTTCATTATCTTGGGAGAATGGTATACTAAGACTTAGGAATACTGGTAGTAGTCGTTGATTGAGGGTTCGGGGGTGGCCAGTTGTAGCAGAATCCTGCACAATTGAGCCTACGGTTGGGAAGAGAGTCGTCCCCAAAATCTTGTGGTCACTTTGCAGCCGGAAAGTACAGGTATAATTTCATTGAAAGAATTCGTTTTCCTTTTTGACATTAATTTTAGTTTTACTTGTGCTGTTACAATATTGACCGAGTTATGACCCTTTTAAATTTTCCATATAAAGTAGGTAGTTTTTTTCAAAACCGTCATTCTACTTCATGGCTTCTATTGTGATGATTTTTGGAGGACATGGTGATGGTCCTACTATTGAATAATTTATAAAATATCACAAGTCTCGATCCAAACAATTTTGGACAAGTTTCCTACTACTAAATATAAAAGAAGAGGCTACTAAATGGTGGTAATCAGTTGACGATTCAGTGTGATGAGTTCCTCATGAAAAAATAGAAGTCCTTTTAGAAAAATGGTCTCATGCTAGAAAACAGCAGAATGAGATACATAAGGGGTTATTTTATGATGGTATCTCCTTATTACAGGTTCATGGATGTACGTAGAAGGAGAATATCATTATGTCTATAAATCCTAGTTGCAAGCGTAATTCTATCAATGTTAATTTGGCAAAAAAAATGCAAGTTCCAGCAAAACACATTGAAAAAACATGGGTTGCTAATGAGGATGTTCAATTTTATAAAGATTTTAATATTTCTATGGAAAAGTATGTATTGCATTCTAGTTTTTATGCTTCAAATATGGCTAATGTGGATGTTGTTTTGGGATACCATTAGATGGAATATGTTGGTACTATCAATATTAATGTGCAAAAGAAATTCCTGAAGCTCTAGTATAAAAAGAAGAAAATTACATTACAAGATATTTCCATCAATAAACATGTAGAGTCTGAGGCTGAGGAAGGAAATGTTGAAGGTGTTGACACATCAGATGAGGAGTCTGTGGTTAGAGTAATACTAGAACATAGCTAACAACCGCAGACACCAAAACATGTACCAGATACCAATCAGGCTCCATTAGGTGGTGAATTAAAGAAATATACACCATTGGTTAAACGTCAGCATATCACCACCCACATCACCCAGCAAGAAAAAAACCAACAAGATGGAAACAAATTGGCAACAAGGACAACAACCCATGCACGAAAAATAGAGAGGTGCGATGATCCACCCTCAACACATCAACACAAAGGAGTTGATAGGATCAACTCCCATCTCAGGCAAGGGAGGCACATGCTAGATCGACTAATCACCTGTCTCTAGGATGGCTAGATGCACGTTCATGGCATGAGTGGACTACTCTTATGAGTAGATCTTATTATTTGTGTTCTTCTTATGTTTTAGGGATGAAACATGTTTAAGGGGGGTGGAATGTAGTATTTTTGTCTAGGTAAATCCTTTCTGTGGACAGAAACGATCCCTCTAGCCCAATGAGTAGGACTAGCAATCTACGTGAAAATCTACAAGACACTTTCCTAAATTACAATTGAAATGAAGGAAGAGGAAGGAGACGTACCTCATTCTGATGCTATAATGCACTCCTTTGTTCAAGATCTTGATCACACGATCCTTAGGGTCAGATCTACTACTCACAGCATTTGAATACCTACACAAGAGATTAAAGACACAATAAAGCGTACAAGCGCAACAAGCATAATCGAAAGTAATCCACTTAACAAATCAAGGAGCATTAAGATAAATGATGCATTAACACAAGATTTTATGAAAGTGAACCAACAATTCTACATATTAATGAATAAAATAGGAAGCATACAACCAATCCTTGATGTCAATAAGCCCTCCTTGAGTGAATGTCCAAGTCCAAGCTCAAGCAACCCAAGAACTCCTTCTCCAAGCCAAATGAGTAGCATGTAGGCACTATCTTAGCATAAGGGTGCAAATAATCAACGACCAACCATTTTGGAATGGGAGAGGATGAATATATAGGCAAGGAGAGGGAGTTAGGATCTCTCCAAAGATAGGGGAAGGACCTAATCTCAAGGAGGTAGCTCATAGGGATAATATCAAAGGGAAATATTGGGATAATTCAACCACATCCACATCGAACAACCTCCATCTTGTCCTTCTGGAAGCCTCCAGATCACGAAGCTTCTTATTGGAAAAACTTTCCTTTTAGGGATCAATGCAAGTATCCAAGAAAAAATTGCGCTGCCAGCATGAGGCTAGTATGATGAAACATGTCACCAGCACTAGTTTCCAATGTCACAGTTGTGCTTATCCTAAAATTAGGGTTTTAGAGCTTACTTCTTCAGGGAAGGCTCAAGGCATGTTTTAATTAGTGTTTCAGGGAGGATCTAGACTACATATCACAATGGGTACACTACATTATGGCCAAGTTTTGGGCACTCCAGAGTATGACACAGGCAAGTGCAAGAGGCATGAAAAACTATTGTGTAACAAATGCCCCCTAAAGTGTGAAGTTGGAACAGGGAGTGATGGTTAAGATGATTTACGAGCTTTTGCAAGGACAAGAACACTGTTAGGAGACCTGTAAATCAAGGACACATATACACATATGTATCTAATATCAAAACATGAATCCACGGTATGGAAACAGTCATCCAAATAGAAGGGACAATGTGAACATATCCACGGCATGGGCGTAGCCATCTGAATGAAAAGGATCATTTGTAAGTCTAAGATCCAAGGTATGGACGTAACCACCCGATATAGAAGGATCATCATCATCATGAATATAAAGTCATACGGTATGGTCGTAGCCATCTGTATAGAAGAAACATGTGTACAATCATGAATAATACATAACTCCATGCAACTTGAGTAATAACAGAAAAAATGAAGGGTCTTGTGCTCCATCCCAACCCGATCAAAAGTATGAATTCTAACATGCGAATGAATGTGTCAAAGTCAAACATGCTAGAAAACCACCTGATTATCAGCCAATGATGTGGACAGCTAACAACCACATGAGAAACCACCAATAATGAAAATGACCCTCAAGGTACGCTTGTACAATCCGTGAATGTGAAAATGAAGCTAAAGTTGAACACTCATGGAATTAGTCGATGAAAGGCCAATGATGAAAACATGTCATTGGATGTGAAGAACTTGCCATTAAGGCATGCAATCTCTAAGGTACTGAACGAGGATCTCTAAGTTATCTTCCTGGATAAAGAGTTGAATTCGACAGGAAGTGCCCTGTCGAAGGAGGGCCATAATGATTCCCTCATCATCAACATGAAATGAGGAATAAAGTGGAAAGAATCAATATGATCCAAGACTGTAGAAAACACTCAGACAATGTATAGGTAGTAAACTGCAGATAGGACTTCTCTTGAACATCGATGACACGACTCTGGAGTGTGCAAGAATTTGACTCAACATAGGACTAAGGGTCATGATAATGAAATGTAATAGTCAAATGAGAGGCAAAATGGATCACCCAAACTCGGAAATACAAGTGACTGAGAGAGGATATCCCAAACCTAACAGGAGTAGCAAATGAGTGTGATGTTTAAGAGCGACATGCTACCTATACAAGAGATGTTTCACTTTCATTTTTCCCCACTATTTCTAGTGAGTACCCCAATTATTTTTTATCACAAGCTTGAAGGGGATAGCATATGGTTGTTGTATAAGTTCACTCTTTGAATGAATCCATACTAGTACATTTTACGAGTCATAGGAAGCAGAAACTTGGTCTCGTCATGGTGACAAGTCTTTCACCATTTAGTTTTTACGAGTCTGACAGAAGATAACTCGGTGTATTTTTCATATTTGGCGAGTTTGAAAAAGAGACAAAAAATAAAACTCCATCATGTCCCTTTTCATAATTTGTCTCTTGAACCCGAAAAGGTAGAAAACAATATTCGAGAGAACCTCTTGACCATGTCAACCACGGTGTGCCTGTGTCATAAATAGTCAATCTCAGCCGGAAAAAGAGGTAAACGTAACTGAGACAAAGTCAATTCATTTAATTTAATGAGTTCGAAAATACAAATACTCAGCGATATTTTCATATTTCGAGAGTTATAAAACAGCTTAAAGATGACTCTAGTGGGGTTCCTTTTTCCTTTGTTTTTAATGAGTCTGAAAAAGAGATAAAACAAAAACTCATTGAATCGGTCAAAAATGATCATCGTAACCACCAAAAAGAGCCTATAACTGCACAAAGACAACCAAACATCATTGATATCGAGAAAAATAATAAAATATTGGCAAAAATGTCTTTGAAAAATTATAAAAAGTCCAAAAGTAAAAACATTTTTACCATTTCACTTGGATTAAATTGGAGAGTGCATTTTACCCTATTTTACTTGATTATTCAGGCAAACAATGTGGGAGATCTAGGGCACCATTTCACAAACCGTCAGTTTTAGGTAAGAGCTATTCCTTTTCTCGTGCTTTTCATTCTAATTTCATGCCATTTCTTACGATTTTTAGCTAGTTAAGGGAGGATTTCAATTTTTTAAATCGGGTTGACCATCGCAAGTTTTCTCATAAAATATGCATTGATTTCCCATGAGCCCAAAAGGCTCTCCCACTCCCAACACGAAAACAATTAAGACAGACACATTGGATGCATAGCGAAAAATCAAAAGGTAAATCCTCTCTCTTGATCGATTTTTGATGATTTTTATCTATGGAAAGGCATCTAATCAATGTATATGGGTTGTTTGCAGGTGATTTCGACAACATGGTCATCGAATGGAAGGAAAGGAGCCATGAGGTAGAAGATAACCAAGTTACCCAAAGCATTGAATGTGTCAATGCTTTGAGGGACTGCAGGTTATTAAAATTCTTTTAAAAACCAAGACTCAGAGATAAAAATGAGTTGTTACAGTATATGGTCAGTCTATGGGATGTTGATCGACATATATTCATCATTGGAGATCAAGAACTAGACATAGAAGTATTTGATATCTACTTCATCACCATATTGTCCAAAAGAGGGGAAAGAGTCCAACTCTTTGGAGCTCATGCTGGAGGTGAGAGCACCAACACCTTGATAAGAAGGCATTGCCCAAGTGCAGAGACAACTGTGAGTAGAAAGGTGAAGATAGCAACCATCGAAAATCTTCCCTTGAGGAAAACTCTACACACCATGGCCCATATAGCTGTGGTTTAGGCTTTGTATGAGATCTCGAAATCACAATTCAAGTATAGTGGATTGTCTTGCTCCAAAGGTGTTCAATTGGTGCAAGGGACTATTGGTCAACATGAAGAGACATCTAACCAAAGGCAAGTTGGGAAACTTGAAGTAGTTCAGCTTTGGATCGATTTTGGTCACTATCATTTTGGAGCATATACCCCTATCTCGATACTAGTGGGTAGAGGTGGAGGATCTAGCTCCACAAGATCTGAGGCTGCTCAGATGGAGTGAGATCATGCCTCGAGGAGGAGGAGGCTAGCGGATGCATTTCCCCCAGTAGTTCTTTGGTTGGAAGTGATCGTTGTGGATGACTAGGCCAATGTAGGCACAAATTTCAGAGGAGATCCAAATCTGCCTCTACCACCAGGTGAATAGTGGACTGATGCAGGTAAAACTTGTTTTTTGGAATTTTTTCAAGTTTTATAATTTTTTGTTTAAAGTGTATCTGAGAGTTTTCTTGTGATAATTGTGCAGATGTAGGACCAGAAAGGTGTCCTGGCATGTTTCCAATAGCATGACGAGTAGCATGTTGGATAGAGGATGCGCCATACGAGGAAGGAGCAAATCCTATGGTAGAAATGGAATGAAATCTGGAAGTGATTACCTGAGGGAATCTAGAATATGCGGCTATAGATAATGTGCCACTACGATACCAGAGGCATACAATAGGACTGTATGCAAGACTACATCGGCTATTAGGTTGAGTGATCAGAGCGACTTCATGCTATCACGAGCACCATGTGGGTGAATAGCCTTTTTTTAGTCATGTTTTTTCTGCACTATTGTAGGCTTTGAAAGCCATGTGTCCCAGAACACTTATTTTTTGAGATTTTGATGAACAAACTTTGATAGACACGATATATATATATGTGTGTGTGTGTGTGTGTGTGTGTGTGTGTGTGTGTGTGTGTGTGTGTGTGTGTGTTTCTATCTTCTACTTATGCTTTCATGTATCATGGTGATGTGATCATTTTTATAAATTACACAAATGTCTATCTAGAACATAATTTGCTAATGCATAGGTTAATGTATTCAAATTTCATGGAATGCATTGATATGTGATAAAATCAAAATTTCTTTCCAGTAATCGAACACGTAGATACATATGAAAATTTTGTGGATTTCTTACTGAGTAATGACTATTCAATTTTAACACAATGAGTTGTGAATCTAATTTAACAACTAAATTTCTAATGCCGAGAGAAACTACTTCTGATAACAATTCAATAACTGCACTGTACTGGGAAATATTATTAGTTGTTCATCCTAGGCAAATACCTTGTAAATCAATTAAATCGCCATCAGGGGCAAAAATTCCCAAGCTACAAAGGATAAGTTTCGTGTGCTACGACAAGCACCATTAGCAAAACTAACATAATGGTTTGAAGACTTCTGTGAACCGAGTGAAACAAAAGGTAAGCAGAGGAAACATGTCTGCAAAACAAACAATCACACAAAAAAATAAAAAATTCACACCAATGAATTCACACACTAGTGTACAAAAGTAATAAAACGAAACTCACACATAATACTTTTTCAAATAAATCCCATTGTGGTGCTGTGATAATGCATTACCTTTGTAGACAACCAACTCATAGGCGCCTTTTTGCAAGACATGTTTAATGATGTATGGCCCATGACACATAGGTTTGAATGTCTCAGCTCCAAACTTATCATTGGCTTGGTCATACAACAAGACCAAGACACCTTCAGTGAAAACTCATGGAGAAACAGTTTGATCATAATGAGATTTAACTCATATTTTCTGTGCTTCAATCACCATCGCAGCAATACGACGGGTCTCATCAAGCCTCTTAAGATAAAGTAACCACTCTTCTTCAGGTGAGGTATCATGGAGTAGCTCGATAGCTAGCTTTAACGAAGAAATTTCACACTCGATCGGGAGTGTCACCTCTAAACCATATACCAATTGGAATGGAGTGAAACTAGTGGTTGTCTTAGCCGAGGTCCAGTAAGCCTAGAGTTTTGAGAATAACATGATATTCCAATCATTTTTATGCTTCCCAATGGTACGTTGAATCATAGTAATTAAGACCTTATTAATCACTTCAACTTGGCCATTGGCCTGTGGGTAGTAAGGAGTTAAGCTATCATGGCCAAGACCCAATTGAGCAGTAAGCTTTTCCATCATGTACTGACAAAAATGTGGTTCGTGATTAGTGACAATGGCTTGAGGGATTCCAAAACAGGTTACGACATGGTTAAAGAGGAATTGAGCAACAGTGATATCGTCAGCATTATATGTGGGCATCACCTTGATCCATTTAGTAAAATAGTCGACACTAACAATGATATATCCATGTCCCCCAGATGAGCGAGGGTTACATATCATTAAATCTATTCCCCATTTAGAGAATGGGCCAATGGTAATGACTGGGTGTAAGGGTGCTGGCAGGACGCACTATTTACAGTTATAAATTTGACATTCAAGGCACTTTTGAAGTGACAAAATATAATATTTGAAGATAGAAGGCCATAAATAACCAACACAAAGGATCGTCTGAGGAATGACGTAGCTTGAAATGTGACCACCACATGCACCAAAGTGGCATTCATTCAAGACTCATTCAGCCTCTTCAAGTATTAGACATCTGCGAAGAACATAATCAACACTGACTTGGTACAACATATCACCAATAATCCGATAATTTTGAGATTGATGTTGGATGCGACGTTGTTCGGATCGAGAAAAATCAGATTAGAAGATTTGGATCTGAAGATAAACAATTATATACTCGTACCATGAGTCAAGAGTGCTGATGAGAAACCAAGTTTCATCAGGAATCTACTCATTAAAATCAGTGGAAGTGTTTGCAGAAGGAAGGGCGCAGATCAATTCGAAAAAAACAAGTGACTTCTTTGATTTGGCGGCAGTGAACTCCAAATCAAACCTTGTAGGATAACAATCCATTTAGAGTATTTTCCCCCAAGAAACTAATGATTCATAATATAAGTCATGGGGTTATATTCAAAAATCACTGTGGTCTTTCGTAAAAGAATATAATGGCAAAATCGTTGAACAACATGGACTGCAGCTAAGGAAAGTTTCTCAACATAAGCATATCAAGTTTATGTGTCAATAAGATTTTGACTCAAATAATAACCACATGTTCATTGTCATCGTCATCGTCCTGGACCAACACCATAGCAATGGTACTCTCATTCGTGGCCAAGTACAGGAAACAATCGTAGTGGTCGCGAGGGGGATGAAATAAAGGAGCACTGATGAATGGGATCCCCTTCTTAAGCAAGCGAGTAAAAACCTTGGAAATCTTAGCATAATTAGGGACAAAGCGACGAAGAAAATTAGCCTTTCCTTGTAAACTCTGCAATTGGTGCAGTGATGAAGGAGGGGGTAAATTTACAATAGCCTCAACTTTAAGAGGATCTATTCTAATGCCTTCTTTGGACACAAAAAAACCTAAGAGCCGACCAAATTCGACGCAGAAGACACATTTATGCCGATTGAGATGAATATTATAGTGTCAAAAACGTAGAAAGATTGCTCAAAGGTGGTCCAGATGGTCACAACGCTTAGCAGAATGAGATGGTAAGTCATCCAGATAAGGTTGAAAAATGTGTTTAATATCATGAAAGGCATATGACATTACTCTCTGGAAGGTAGCACCAACGTTTTTGAGATCGAAAGAGAGCTTCTTATAAGAAAATGTCCCCCCATGGATAGATGAACGCAATCTTTTGTTGATCAGCGAGTAATACGTTAATCTAGTTATAACGAGAAAAACCACTGATAAACAAAAAGATCCTGCTCCCAGCAAACACATCAATGATTTGATCAATAAAGAGAGTGGGATAATTTTCTTTAGGACACACATGATTGATGAAATGGCAAACAATAGAAACTCATATTATTCCCTACTTTTTCGTAACACATATGATATTAGAGACCCAATCTGTCAATGGGATAGGGTAAGTAAAACAAGCCTTTAGAAGTTTTTCAACATCTCCCTTAATAGCAACATCCTTTCTGGGATACATGGGATGAAGTCGTTGACGAATGAGCTTCACATTAAGATACATGGGAATTTCATGCACCACAATAGTTGGATCAATACCAGGCATTTCCTCATATGACCAAGCCAAGACATCACGAAATTCTTTAAAAAGGCCATTGTAAACCCTGATCTCATAAGGAGAACAAAAAATCCCAATGTGAATGTTCTTGACAATTCCAAGTTTAATGCAAATGTCGATCAACATGGTTACAATAATATTTCCCATATTACCTTTGGACAAAACTTTGCACACCAAAATAGGTGTTTGAAGTGGATACATTGGGTTATGAGAAAAAAAAGCCTCAAGACACGAAGGAATCTCGCTTACACTGGGAAGAAACGAGGAACAATGATGGGAATCATTCCAAGGAGTTTCATCAAGGGACATAACCTCAAAAATACTCTCATCAGTGGGGAATATCTCATTCAAGGGATCTAGAGAATCCCAAGAACCAAGCCAAGGAGATTGTGAATACGTATCCAGGTGCATACTGATAATAGTATGACTTTGTGAAGAAACTGTTGAAGCGAAGACAACTTCTTTATAGGCTTGTTCGAAAGGACTTAGCAACATAGCGTCACCAAAAGAATCAACATAATCATTGTAGGGATGCTCAACAGATCATTGGAGATAGATATCATGTGGATCAAGGCAACATGTAGAGGTGGGAGAGAAAAAGTTCCCATTAAAGAAGAATATTTGAAAATACCTACCCCCACACCCTCATATGGAATATCAGTATTTCCCACATATGGGACGTTGCCATTTGAAGCATTGGAAGATAAAAATGACAATTGATCGACAATGACAATTTTTCCTTCATGAGGGAAACGGAGCACCTGGAATAAAGAGGAAACCACAAAAAATATGGCATGTCTCAAACTTCGACTAAGTAAAAGGTTGTAATTTAGATTTGCATCTACAACTTCTACTTCTAACTCGACAATCTTTCCTTCCAGGGTGATGGGCAAACTTGTGAGAATAACATAAGGACAAGAGCCTTTGTCATCGAAGGCTTCTAAGGTGTTTGGGCACTAGTTGAAAGGTGGAGAGCCAATGGATTTCCAACATGAAATAGACATGATGCAAGTCAAAGCACCTTCATCAATGACAGTCTGATGAATCGTCTTTCATTTTATAATGACTTGAATCAAAAATGCAATTTGATGAGGAAGGATTGGAACATGGTTTTCTAGATCGAAAGTAATCAAGCTTGAATCAGCAGGATCGATGCCTCATATAGCAGACAATAATGATTTCTACTACATTGAACAAGTTTTGAGAACCTCCAAGGTAGACATCGTCGAAGCCGCTTGAGCTAAATCTTTGATAATGTTGTAATGTTGAGCAACTCTAGTGTCCAGATTATAGGATGACTTCTGAATCACACCTTTGGGAGGTGGGTGGATGACAAATTCATTATTACGTCTCTCAATATGGAGATGAATAGATTGGGTGGAGTGGAAGTAGAAGGTGTATCATTGGCTTCACTTTCCACAGTTTGATTTTGAGGAGTTTGATAATCTTTCAATCAGGTGGCCACAGAGATAGGCAGTGAACCCATCATCATGTAAACCTGGGAACCAGATGAGGCAGAATATTGTGGTTGATCTACCAACTGAGTCTTCTGAGATGGAAATGCCACTCTTAGTATAGTCGAGGTCCCTTTCAATAAACGACTAACCTCTGCATGTCGGGGACAATCCTTGGTGTAATGATCTTCCTCACAAATAAGGCAAGGATATTTTGGCTTAAGTTTGGAGGCATCCTCAGTAGATAGCTTGTGAGGATCCTATTTTGGGGTATCAAAATTTACCTTAACTTTACCCTTTTTCTTACATTTTGAGGCTTTGTCTACCTCGATAGACTGGACGACATTGACCTGAGAGGTTTTACCAGGATTCGATGGGGTTTTCAACGAAGGGTTAGAACCAGTATTCAAAATAGATTTTTTCTTAGAAGAAGCATTAGTGGAAGTTTGGGATACTGATCCAATGATATCATCAACAGGTGGCACATGTGGATACTTTGAAGATGCTAGATCCGAAGATGGCCTTGGAGCATCAGAAAAAATTTCATACAACGTTCCATATTAGGAATAAACTAAATCCAAAAACTAGATGTGGGAAATAGCTTGATCCTCAGTAACACAACCTCCTATTGCTATATCTGCAGTGATTTTTTTTACAAATGACATTGTGAACCATTCATTCAAAAACTCATCAGGGATTTGAAATTTGATGAGGCAACACTGGCGTCTCCATTCATGGATGTGATCGGAGATATGGATTGTGGTATCTTGTTTCAGAGATGTGAGCAAGTGGGTACCAATTTCATAATGAACTGGTAACTAGAAGTGGGTGAGGAAGGCCATGGCCAAAGAGTTGAAGTTTGCATAAGTACCTTGAGGAAAAATCGATGTACCACTTTGTGGTGGAACCTGTCAAGGTTTGCTAAAAGGGGCAAAGACAAATAAAATCATTAACATAGGAATTGGAAAAACACCATAAGTGATATGTCATCACATGGGCCTAAGGGTCCTCTTTAGCTTTTCCTTCGAATTTAGGCAAGAACTTGTAATTTTAGTGGGAACTAGAGGCCAATAAGGCGAATGAAGAATCAGATCATTAATAAGCCTCAAGACATTAGGCAATTCCAACATTGCTAAAAATGGAAATTACGGGTTAAAAGGCATATAAGGCCTTTGGTAAGGCCTAGTCTGCGGGTTCCAACCTCATTGGTAAGGATTATGCCCCCAAAGTGCAGGATTGTGACCATAAGGGGCTTGATTTTTCCCCCACTAAGGGATACCCTAACCATAAGGTGGATTTTTCCCAGGGTAGGGTTGATATTGACCTGCCATATGCCGTTGATAACCATAAGGTGGATAAACATTGTGCACGGCATATGGATTGTAAGGATATTGCAACTATTGAACCTTGTGTAGGTTTTAACCCCGTACAGAAATTACCTGCATATGAATTCTAAAACACAGAAAATAAACAATGCGAGAGAATAACACATAAAACACATATACACAAAGACTTTCCCCTAAATCCCAAAACCGGGACTACCAGCTCGATTTTTCATTATGTTCCTTTCAATGTTATAATACATATTTATACATGCCGAAGCATCCAATACCATGGACTGAAAAACCATTGCGTCCCATACCATGGACTAAAAACCATCGCGTCTAAAAACATGTGCGAAAATCATGCACAAAACCATAGGTGGGTCTGCCCAACCTAACATAGGGTCCAAAACCAAAATTTTCCAGGGCGCTGCCTTGGACCCCATAAAGTGGGGTTACGGGTACAACTCAAACCCCCTGTGACGACCCCCCCCGGCTACACAATCGGCGCAACAAAGGGGGGTTGTGCCCCCCACCCCCCCTCTAACCCCCCGGTTAACTACGTGGGCTAGTCATGGAAAGAATATAACACAACCCAACATTCTCCCACTTGTTGTTTTCTTTCTACAGGGGTCCACAAGAGAGCTTAGTAATTTTTCCAGCCCTGAAACGCTCATTGTCTCTCTACACCAAGAGAACTTCTCAGAGCTCACAGATTTTGTCAATGGATCTGCAGTATTCTTCAAAGTGTCCACCTTTACCAAAAACACCTTTTTGTCTTCTATCATATCCCTCACAAAGTGATACTGAACATCAATGTGCTTTGTCTTTGAATGATATGCGGGTTTCTTTGACAAGAAAATTGCACTTTGGCTATCACAGTCTATCCTTATAGCTCCCTGTACGAACCCCATACTTGAACACAATCTCTACAACCAAACCGCTTCCTTGCTTGCATGATTGGCTGCCATGTATTCTGCCTCTGTAGTTGATAGTGCCACTACAGATTATTTCTTACTCATCCAACTAACTACACCTCCAGAAAGGTTAAACACATACCCACTTGTAGATCTTCTCTGATCCAGATCTCCAGCCCAATCTGCATCACCAAAGCCACGAATATCCAACTTTCTGTCTAATCCTGATCTTCCTTGGTAGCACAAACCATAATCAGTAGTGCCATGCAAATACCTGAAAACCCACTTCACTGCTCTCCAGTGCTCCTTCCCTAGTTTTGACATAAAACTGCTTAATACTCCCACTGCATGTGCAATGTCTAGTCCAGTACAAACCATTGCATACATTAAGCTACCGACTGCACTTGCATATAGAACACGGGACGTGTCCTCTTCCTCTTCTTGTGTCTTGGGACACTATTCAGCAGATAACCTCACACCTACAGGAATAGGAACCTTCACCAGTTTACTATCCTGCATATTAAACCTCTTCAGTATAACCAAAGCTTCCTCTGGTTTAACCAAAGCTTCCTCTTTGCCCAATCTCTTTTAATTTCCATGCCCAAAATATAGTTTGCAGCACCGAGATCTTTCATGTCGAATTTTGGAGGACAATTGGGTCTTCAAATCCTGGATAATTTCTTTGTCATTTCCAACCAACAACATATCATCCACATACAAGACCAGATAAATAACACGGTCACCAATTAATTTAAAATACACACAATGATCTGCTTTGCTTTGGTGAAGCCAAGTCCCCGTATAAATGTATCAAATTTTTGATACACATCCTTGGTGACTATTTTAACGCATACAGAGACTTCTTTAACTTGCATACTAGTTCTTTATTACCCTTCACCGCAAAGCCTTCAGGTTGCTTCATGTATATTTCCTATTCCAGATCCCTGTGAAGAAATGTTGTCTTCACATCCATCTGTTCTACCTCAAAATCAAAAGCAGCAGCAACAGATAAAAGTAATCTAATAGAAGTTACCTTGGCAACAGGAGAAAAAATATCACCAAAATCATTCCCGGCACCTGGGAATAACCTTTTGCTACCAACCAAGATTTGTATTTCTCCACCTTCCCTTTTGCATTTGTCTT
>APFE030934998.1:27091-60132 GCA_000404065.3 Pinus taeda | reverse complement strand
TAAGTGTGTTTATGTGTCCCATTCCTTAATCTCTTGCTGCTATTTAAACAAAAGAAGTGATAAAGTTTGAATTCATGCATGCCATGCTCAGCTTTCAATTTTGTTTAAATTTTATGTTTTCCACCGTCTAGAGAGGATTCAAATTCATTGTTTGCCCTCTTTAGCTTTTCTCCTTTCCTCTTTGATCATCTCTTTCAACTAAAGGCATCAGCATAGATTCCTACCTTGCCCCAAGGAATCACCTGCAAAAACTGAGCTCAATCCCCGCACCCTGAATTGCACTCCCTCCAATTGCCACCAAAAAATCCCAAAAACTTCAAATCAATCCCCCTTATCAGTTTACTAGCCTAAAATCCTTGTTCCTAATTGGTCAACTCATCCTATTGAAAATCCACCGAGTTTGACCCGAGAGAGCCTTCTCATACCTCGTAGGGTTAGCTACGAGGTGAAATGGTTTGATGTAGCTTTGAGATTTGTCTATCTCAGCCTAGGTGAAATCTCAAACGCTAACACAATCTTTAACTGACCATGACCAACAATATGACCTAGGTAACCCAAAGAGATTTTCCCGAACTCACACTTTGACAATTTTACAAAGAATTTTTCTTTTTTTTCAGTACATCAAGCACTTTCTTTACATGACACACATGTTCAACCTAACTCTTACTAAAGACAAGTATATCATCTAAATATACAAGAACAAATTCATCAATGAAAGGCTGAAAGAGATCATTCATGACGCTCATAAAAGTGGCTAGAGCATTGCAAAGCCCGAATGGCATCACCATCCATTTGAACAGCCCTTGCTTGGTCTTGAAGGCAGTTTTCCACACGTCCTGCTCTGCAATTCGGACCTGGTGATAACCACTGTGCAAATCCAATTTGGTGAAATAAACACATTCTTTAACTGATCTAATAAGTCATCAATGCGTGGAAGAGGGTAATGATTTTTCACTGTGATCTTGTTTAGTGCGCGGTAATCCACACACATCTTCCATGTGCCATCTTTCTTTAGGACTAAGACAATCGGTGAACCATGGAGAAGTGCTTGGCCTGATGACCCCTTGGTCCAACAATTCCTGCACCTATTTCTTGATTTCCTCCATATCAATGGCTGACATCCTGTACATGCCAATATTCGGTAAAGAAGCGTCATGTTGCAAATGGATCTCGTGTTGGATTTCCCTCTTCGGAGGTAATCCCTTTGGTTCCTGAAACAACTCATCATAATTAGAAATTAATTCAGATAATTCCTGTTTATGTTCCTGATCACAACCCTGGAAAGCATCAGCTAATTCTGCCTCTTTTTCCCTTACAACCATAAGCATGAAACCCTTACTGGAATTCACCAGCGTTTTCATTTGTGCAGTGCTTACAAGACTGGCATTGATTATATTTTGATGAGCCCTTACTATATATTCTACCCCATCTTTTGTGATTTGGTATTTGTTTTCATGACGGAAAAAGACTGCCTTTCTATCATATAGATACAGACTCCCTAACACCATACCATAGATATCCAATGGGATTACATCCAGTTCTACTTCGTCCACTAGCCTAGAAGCGATCACAAATTTGACTTTACATTGCTTGGTTACATTCAGTTTTGCTGTATCATGTATCCATCCAAGCAGGTAAGGTTTCAGGTGTGGTTTTGTTTCTAAGCAGAGTTTCTTTACCAGGGATTCTGTGACTAAATTTGCTTGGGATCTAGTATCAAACAGAGTTTCAACTTTAGTATGATTTACAACAACTCTGATATGAAACAGTTCAATTCTCTTTCAATCATTAGGAAGGGACTCATTTACAGAACTAGTTCCTTCATGCGATTTAGAATTAACATGAGGTGTAAGAGTACTCGTGGCTGTGATCAACGCTTCATCTCCGAAATCCGATCCAAGGTCTTGCTACGCAGTTGTCACTGTATTCTGCTTCCCTTTTCCTCCATACTTCTTTGGACGCTTTTCTGGGTGCTGTTTCCAACAGTGATCGTCATCATGGCCTTCCTTTTTGTAGTGATTGCAATACGACCTTTCTCCTTCTTTGGCTGCTGCCGTCTTCTTCTCCTTTCCTTTCTATTTTTCTTTAGATTTTCCATTGGGATGTTTGAACGGCGGTTTTCTAGACTGATGATCTCTTTCATTTTTTCCCCTGTTCTCAATATGAATTTCCTTTACGTTGGCTGCGTCAATAGTGGTTGGTTCAAACAACAACAATGAATGCCTAATGTAGCTATGCAATGAGCCAATATACTTAGTTACAACTTCAGGTGTATCAAGTGCAATACCCAAATTCAGTGCTTGTTTTCTAAACTCCTCTGTAAAAATCTAAACATCCTGACCTTTGCCTTGCTTTAAATATTGCCAATTCATTAAAGCTTTTTGCTTTTATCATAAGGGATAAAATTTTTCCTTTAACGCAGAAATAAAATCAGGCCATGAGGAAAAGAAGTTACCCACATTATTATTGCGTTTCAATTTTCTCTCCCACCAAATGAGAGCGGTGTTGCTCAGCTGTAGAGAGGCCAGCGGAATCTTTGCCTCATCCTCCACGATTTGCTAAATCCTGCAGTAGACCTCAATCTGCCTAATGCAATTATTAAGCTTTTCTACATTGCTTTCACCATTAAACATGGGAAGATCAAATTTAACATCTAATTTAAAGAAGGGTTTCTTAGATGCATCCTTTGAATTTCTACAATTATGGTGGTGAGAGGAAGGAGAAACTTCACTCGCTAAAGGAGAAGGAGGGGATTCTTCTCCACCATTACTATGTGCTAAACCTTGTTCTTTTGGGTTTCTCTCTTCTGCTTTCTCCAACCTTAAAACCAACTTACTGACATTCTCTGCCATTGAATATAAGGTCTTGCGGAAATTACTCTCCTCTTCAGGATGAGCCTCGTCTTCTGCCATGTTTCTCCTTCGATGTGCATGCCCCACTTCAGGATCGAAAGGCTCTAATTCCCCTTCACCTCTTCGAATTCTGTCTTTTGCTAGCATACAAACATGCAATTCACATCTAAAAATACCTGCTCTGATACCAATTGATCCAGGGATCTTTTGCTTATAGATGTATGAAAAGAATGACACATAGAAATTGTAGCTTAACGCAGAAATCTAATGTGCACACAAGAAAAGAAGAAGGAACACATAAAGGCATAAAAAAAAGACAACAAGACTTGATAATGGAGTTCGTCCAACTTGGACTACGTCTTCGGGCCCTGCTTAATCAATGGGGAGGCCTTCATTCATTAATGGCATGAAAAGAAGAGAATTACAATCATCAGTTACATAAAAGGGGGCTTATACCTCCATTATGGAAAATGGATATGAAATGGAGACCTCAGATGGAGATATGGATAGCACTAATGTGTCTGTGGCGTTGAGAGGGGCTGAAAACATATAAAACTTGTCCAAATATGACAAAATGCACTATCAACCACCTGAAAGCTCTCCTGCCGTGAACTACGTGCTGAAAAATCCTCTCCTCCCTCCTTTTTCCAATCATCGGGCTTTTATAATACAAGGCCACTTCAAAATCGGGGGTTGTTTGATTATAATAGAAGGCTGTTCGAATGGATGGATCAATCGGGCGCGATGAATCCACCCTTCCCTCACAAAAACCCCAAAATTGGCCTTTTTCTGTTTAAGCAGATAATACATGGGGAAACATTAAAAAACCGAAAATCCGGACTTCAAAATATATTAAATTAGGTCCATAAACCCATCAGGTCCAGTTCCCCTATCGCAATCGACATATTGTTGGTGCACTAGTCCTGTTAATGGGGGATTCCCGACCCCCGATATCACCGATCACGGATCACCAATATCACTGATATCAGCATATCGCATCAGCATATCGCATTGCTGCTGCTCAGGGGTCTTGTTCCTTCCTCCCACCGATCACTCCAATCGCCAATGCCGATCGCATGTTGCGTGCCGAAAGTCCCATTATCGGCCATCGCTTGTCCTCAACTCCGATTTAATCGGAGATCGCTGATCGGGGGTTCCGCTCCGCATGCCTTAAGCCCGCCTCTTTCATTCTCCGATTGTGATTTTCCTTCTAAAGGCTTTAAGTCCATTTTTAAGAGAAAATGCCTCATTTTCAAAGGAACTAAGGCAAACTCATTTTTCCACAACTTCATCATTCGGACTTGGATTGGAGTGTTGTTTGCATCGTTGGAATCAGGGCGATGAGAACTTCGATCTGATGTCAGGATACTTGCTTTTCTTCCACTTTGAATTTTTAGTTTTTCCATGCCATTGTATCTGAAGATCCACCTGGATCACTAGCCAACAAGGCTTGTCTTCTGCAAGAAGTTCATATGAAAATTAATGACATTGGTAGATTCGATCCCATTCCTTAATGTACGGTGGTCCTTCCCTCTTATCCTACCCCCTTCGGCCCCTCCACTCATTTGGTTTGTAAATAAATCCCAATCCCTCCTTCTCTCTTTCACTCTCATCCCCTTCCTACCTCTCTTACCCTCCCACAACAAGATGCTTCTCTAGAAAACATAATGAATTATTTTAATCTAAAACAACAATTCATGATTATCTGGGAAATATTATGCTATACCGTCATGGTAGCTTGAGAGCTCATGCTGCATGCAAGCATGCCTCTATTAAATGGTTATGATGATATTAGATACTCCACAACGCTTGATCTCATATTTAACCTTGGAATTATCACAATCAGCATGCCTCAATAAAGAGTACAGATGCAAATTAGACTGATGCTCATGTTTCCACTTATATATTGCGAGGAAGGAGTCATATCAGTTAGTTCTGTGATGATTACAATATCTTGGAGAGATGGAATCCATAATGGAAAATTACAGGTTTGTATGTGGTTGTGGAGGTTCATTAAACATAAATTGGAGAGAAATTGCATGCTAATCAACACTTCTAGCATACAAGGAAATTCAGGGTTTATTCATTCGCTGAGGAATAGGTAGAGGATAGGATTAATTATCAGTGTGGCGTCTCCTCTCTAGAGCAGTTAGAAGCTCAACGACTAGATTCAAGTGATTGCCTCTTGTGATGAGCTCAAATTGTGGCTAAAACACCATTGCATTTGGGCATTATGGCACCTTTCCCTCTCTGGTGACGAGGTCAAAGTTTCAATTGGCTTTGTTTTTAGTCTCATGAAAATGAGATTCAATGCAACTAGCTTTATTGTAGCATTCCTTAGTTCTATCAATGACAAGCAAGTGTTAATAATTAGGATCAATTTCTTCGTTTTGGGTCATGTTTTCTTATATTGGTCTGTAAGTTTCTTTTTGGATTCCTGGTTATTTGGCAGAGGCCCTTTATGTTATGGAAAAAACTTTGTCCTTGCTCTTACCACAATAGGTCTCTCGCCTATCCACTGTCCCTTATTGTAAATAACCCTCTTAATGGGCTCTGATACTTCAACATATGATTCTTCAGCCTCTACAATTTGTGATCACTGCACAAAGGCACATGAAGCTATTAACTTTGAAATTTATAACCTTCATATCAATTTCAAACCTTCATACCATGATTTATCAACAAAAAGCCTTTGACTGTCACTCCTTGGACATAATTGAAGCACAACAACAAAGAATTTTGCGACTAGAGGACGAGGTGGATGCCCTTCACAAGATAAAAGATTGATAATATCAACAATGTTAATTTCATTTTAATTCTCGAAAGACTTTTCAATTTTTAAGTTTTGATTTTAATTTTTTTTCTTATAATTAACTTGAATAGGAACAATAGACTAGAGTCTCCACCGCATTGATTTGTGTATTAATTTTATAAAGTTCAAATCATGAAATTTTATTATATCTTCCAATGTTTATTGTAAACGGATTTCAAAATTTTCCATTAATTGTTATAATAATTTAAAATGTGTCTTTATGATTTTTTAATATTTGGAAGATATTTTGGCATGAGTAATATTATATTTGATATTAGGTTTATTGGGCGTTTATCAAATTTATCTAATTAATTTTAATTTATATAATTTTTTTTTCTTCGTTAGGGACTATAGGAATTCACTTCACGGTCAAGTTGCATTTATTGGTGCATTATTTGGCTGTGTTTTTGCAATTCTAACCAAAGTTTCAAGAAAACGCTTCATATTTCTATTTTTGCATAAACTCAAAATTAATTTTTGAATTTTCAATAAATGTTATTTCTAATTTCCAATCAGCTAAGGAAGCTCTAACGGAACATAATTCCCCTGGTGAACGGTGTTTTATTTTCGTTCTTTGCCAATGCCTCACAATTCATTTTAAAATTAAAATAAAAGTAATTTTGTGAGTAGCCGTTGCATTAATGAGTGCTTTGACACTATCACGGTTATGTTGGCACTCTACTCAATGATGCGAGAATTGATGCGGTGTAGGACATTGTTATGTTAGTGTTTTGTTTAATGATAAGAGAATTGATGTGGTTTCCGGGGGCGGGGGGGGGGGGGGGGGGGGGGTGAGAACAAATGTCGAATTAATATTATTCTATTTCCCTTTGTGGAGGACAGAGCATGTGTGGGAGAGCTGGGGTCTTTTGCATAGTGAGTGTTTGGATACTCATGAACAATGTGGTAGTTGGTACGGTTTCATTGCGTGAAACGTTCATTGTGTAGAGGACAAATTATGTGTGGGAGAACCATGGTATTTTTCATAGATGAGGGTGATAAATAAGCCGTGTTTTCAATTCGTGTGAAGAAAAGATGTTGTGCAGTAAAACAAATGTGTGGAAGGCTTTGTCTTTTTTAATTATTATTTAGGAACATTTTTGGAAACTATGGAAGTAGTTGTATGAAGGTGGGCGTGTGAAGCTACCGATTGATGTTTTTGAAGGACACTGTTATGTTAATTATCTATTCAATGATGCGAGAATTCATGCGTTTACAAGTTGTTTGCATAGGCCCCCGCAGGGGGGGATGGAAAAATGTCGAATTAATATTATTATGTTCCATTGTGGAGAGTATAGAGTATGTGCGCGAGAGATGAGGTCCTTTGAATAGTGAGTGATGGTTCGTTGTGCAGAATGGAGTATGTGTGGGAGAATCAAGGTCTTTTACATATATGAACGTGCTAAATAAACTATGTTTTCAATCCGTGTGAAGAAAAAGTGTTATGCGGTAAAATGAATGTGCAGAAGGATTTGTCTTTTCAAATTATTATTTAGGAGCATTTTTTGCAACTACGGAAGTAGTTATACAGAGGTGGTTGTGCGAAGCTAGTTGTTTAGAGGTATCATATGCATAGTTTCGAATATCAATGACTAATCAAAAGGCATTATTGAATGCAAAAGTAGTTGTGAAGGTTGTGGTTGTGCGTGTACGAATGTTATGTGAAGGTTTTGTGCAAAGTTTATTAAGATAATAAATATACACATCCCTTTTTGAATTATTATTTAGTGACATATTTCACAACGTATAACTATTAATTAATATTAGTTTTGAATGTCAATGATTGAGGGCATTATTGAGTGTGGAAGTAGTTGTGTGGACAAAGTTTTGTGGAGATGGTTGTGCCTGTGCAGAGGTTATGTAGAGAAGAAATGCATGAGCGGAATTTGTGCGGAATGAGGGAAGTGCAAAGGGTCTTTTAATTGTAATGTGTTTCGACATTAGTTTTATTATTAATGGATCCTATGGGATGCGAAAGTGCATACAATGAAAGATTGAAAGATTTTTGCATGCAATGAACTGTGTTGTTTGAGGGTAGCGTGTGTGGAGAACAAATGAATCCTACCCGCGATATATGGGACCCATGTTTATTCATATATGTCTCAAATGTCAATGATTGACAGTAGGGCGTTGTTGAGTCCAGAGTTGGTTGTGCATGAGATATTTTTGTGCATAAATGAATTTTCTTTGTGGTTTCACACATATGCATTTGAGTTATGTTGAAAGTGTACAAAAATCATGTTTCTAGAGTTGATGTTTTGGTGCTTATGTGGTTTTTTGAATGCGGGAGCAAGTGTGTAATTGGTGAATTGAATGATGAGATAAATTTTATCTACCTACAAATCTATTTTCTATTAATCAAAGGATGGACATCAGGACAATGAAGAATCTTGATGGTGTTTTTATCTTTGTAGTGTGTTTTAGATACAAAATAGTAGCAGGTAGTGATTTCTAAGGAAATGATACTACAAATATTTAAAATAGATAGTATATTGAGGGGAAAATTGTTATTTACAGTGATAAAGAAACAATGGGGCGTGTAGTGTTTTATTTTGCAAATTATGTTTAAGAGCTTGAAGTATTGTCCGAGCTTATGTTGCATTACGTAAATTGTTCTCTGTGAAGATGAGCTTAGATGATAGTTGTAGTGCAGAGATACAAAAGTTGTACAATACGACATGTTTCTAAACTAATTTACCTTTACCGGTTTCCTATTCGCATTTGGAAATATTGCAAGTTTTTGGTTCGTCAAGCTTTTCTCTATAATACTCTACAATACTCTACAAGCTTTGGTTTTCTCTACAATACTCTGTAATTTTTTCTCTATAATACTGCGAGAAATGAGTGTGTCAAGTTATTTGTAAATCAAAGTTGGTTCGGTTTTACAAAGTAGTGGGGAGCAGTTGTCAAGTCGATTCATCATAGAAGGTAGCTTTACTATTTTTTGGTTATTATTGATAGTTTTATGAGTTTTAACTTTTAGAAATTAAATTAATTTCGTGTTTGCAAAAATAAAAGAGTTCGGAATTTTAATGTTTCTGTGTAATAAGATTTTCACTACATTGTAAATGCGTGTCAAATTATGCAAGAGATAGTTGTGTCAATTAATTCGTAAATCAAATTTGGTCCAGTTTTTCAAAGTAGTGGGACTAGTTGTCAAGTTGATTTGTTGTAGAGTGTAGTTGAATACGTGTTGGCATAATATATATTTGTGAATTCCTTTGCAAATTTTACTATTTGTAGCTATTATTGATGGTGTTCTCTACAAAGGCTACAATTTCACTTGGATAACAAAATTCTCTACGAGATCTGGTGATTTTTTTTTGAAAAAATCCAATCCTGGGAGCGTTTGATTATTATTATTATTATTATTTTTTTTTTTTTATTTTTTATTTTTTTTATGTTGGATATGGATTCAACACCATCAAGAATTTTAGGGGCACCGAAAATTCTGAACTTTGACAGTTGTAAGCAGAATTTTAAAAAAATTGTCAGATTTTTAAAAATTGCTACATAAATTTCCATTATTTTTTAGGCGAATTTGTGGTCTTGTTATAGTGTGATATTATTGATAGTTTTACAAGTCTTCAAAATCGACTAGAAAAAAAAGAAGGAAATTTGGGCATGTTGCTAATAAAATATGGCGGTGATTTTTTGTAATTCGAGGTTAAAATTACCAATTTTCATGATCTTAGGCATCAATCGGGTGTAAATGGTCTTGCTGTTGTATTTTATTAAGAAAACAAAACAATGAAAAAAAGGGAAAAAAATGGTTTGTAGTGATTTCTTGTAGTATTAAAAAATTTGTCGATGGGGTTATTGATGAGGTTGAATCCATTTCAACTATTACAAAACATGATTCAAACACTTGTGCAGCCATATTTTTACTAAACGGAAAAAAAAACACGGTGATTTTTGCCCATGTGGCGAACTTAATGGTTTGATAGAAAATGTCTATTATTGCATATTGTAAATTTATGTTTCTTACAGATGGTATATCAATGATATTGAAGAAGGAGCAAAGTGCAAAGTAAATGCATGAGATGCTTTTGGCATATTGAATTTTTTTCCTATTAATTTATGTAAAAGTTGGCTTTGCTATCATAAATTACTATATATTCATAGCAGCATGTGTAACGATTTTTCACACAAGTAATAGTAACAGTCAATGTTTGTGAAGAAAACAAAGAATTGTAAAAATAAATGGGATTTGAATATGTTAATAATTGACAAAGTTTTTTTTCCCATGCAAAAGAAAAATGGGTAACATGTGAGGGAAATAGGCTATTTGAAGTGATACATTTAACTCACTTGATGAGATCAATAATAGATTTGATTGGTCGAGAAATTATGAGCTACATGTGAATCTGTACACATAAGAGAAAACATGTGACAAGATTTGGAGTACTGGACTAACGAATGTTGGGCATATTTCAGAGGTCTTTGACTTTAGAGAAATTCTTTATCTCTATGCAGATAATAGTGATTTAAAAAAGAGGGAAATTAAGCTTGGAGCGATAAAGGTTTCTTTGAATCCAAATGTATTCAAATTGTTATTAAAGTCAGTAGAACCAAACAAGCATTTAGAATTGTCCATTGCAGAGCTTATTAGAGGCAGAAGGGCATAAAATTGACATTGTGCAGGAATTCATTTATGCAAGTTCTGAGGTTCCTTCCGATCTTTCTATTGTAGGTATTTCTTTGTTTAGGAAACTGTTGAGGGATTTATTTTGGATCTTTTCCTGTGTAGTATGTCTATAAAGTACATCACATGTCTTGAAATGCATTTTCTCTATGCTTGACGAGACATACAAAAATAATTGTATTTTCAATTGGGCTTATGTCATTTCGAATGAATTATCTTTTCAGTTACATAGATTTCCTAAGAGAAATGGGTTCTTTATGATGTCATATATGATAACACTTCTTGTGTCAAGGCATGTGTTTGACGGGTTGCTCTGTAATCCTATAATCAAGTTTCGTGAGGAACTAGTGCAGTTATGGTATCCCATATTGTGGAAGCATGAAGCTTCTTTAAAATTTTGCTTAATTTAGGATGTGTTTACGATGAAAGTGTATTTCATGGTAAATAGACAAGATCCTTCTCGAATATCAACAGAGGTTGAAGCTTTCCTGCTTCGCAAGGGAGAATATGAGGAAAGAGAAAGAAATACAATTATATGAATTTACAGTTTAGAATATAGGCCATTGCTTTTTCCAATATTTGTTCTATATAGATATTTTGTTGCTGAAGTCTGTAGGCAATATTGCCATTGATAATCTATATTTGAACAAAAAAGGAAGAGATGATTTATTTCTTTTATGCTTACCGTTGGAAAAGTGACTATGAATAATATGACTTATGCTCTTATTTTTGCAAAGTCTTAGGGTGCTTTCAACTTAAGTGAAGTTGAAGCTATTAAAGGCTTTGATAGAGGAAGTTTTTTCACAAAACACCTTGAGTCTATGAGATACGGGAACTTGTTTCCACAAAGTAGAGAGCAGAGAAAGGAAATTCATAGTGTATCAACAAAAGATAAAAAACTGTTAATAGATGTTAGACAAATTGTTGAAAAAGAGATCATCACGATGGGAGAAACATCTAAGCAAAGAGGCACAAATCCTATTGGGAAATCTCAATCTTGCACATGTAGTACTGGTGTGACTTCATCTGCTAGAAAAAACAAAAAAAGAACTACTGGAAGCGAAAAAATGGTTGCCGATAGGCTATTAGATGGTGGGGATGACAAAGGGCCTCCTCGTAGAGTAGCTCTAGTGTTGAAATTTGACGACTAAAAAGTTTCCTGGAATCCCAAATTGGTTATAATTTCACCTTATCACTCCCATTTAGTTAAATGCCCTTTCCCATAAACATACATTCAACATATAGAATTTGGAAATGCAATTTTTAGATTAAAACATATGGGATTTCCAACACATGCTGAAAATAAATATGGACATAAAAATACCACCAACACACATTAAAATACACACAAATTTTTGGTCAACTTAGACCCAAGAAAAACCCCTCAATCTTCTCCGGGGAAAACCTGTTAGAGAGCTCTTCAAATTTATTTATTTTTCAAGTTCAGGATAAATACATCTACAAAAAAAAAAAAAAAAAAAAAAAAAAAAAACAACTTATCTCTTCAGCCTAAAATTCCTTGAAAACTGTGCCCAGCTTATCTCTTCAGCCTAAAATTCCTTGAAAACTGTGCCCACTTTACCTCAATTTCCATGCCCACTTGAAGCTGAAAATATGTGTTGTACGGATATAGACTATACTGCACAAATTCTATACGGATTGTTCATATTTCCATACAGCTGTACAAGCAACTCAATTTTTTTCTCAAAAACTTCTCTTGAACAACGTGCAAATTACAACATTAAATGTTTTATGTGTTGTACCTTTTGTTGTCTTCTTGCCTTGATTTCCATGCCCAACTTTTCCTAGAAATCACTCCATTTTGCTGCAACAAATTTCTCCTTCAGAACTTTTCTCTAGCTCTCAACCTCCTTTCTCAAATCTGCTCATGAATAATGAATGCAATCCCTCTTTTCTTTTGCCCGTTTTGTTTCCCTAAATGACTTTTGGGCAACCCTAAGATCTAATGGCTCAAATTCATTTAGACCAAGGGATGAAAATAAATGTGCATTTAATTCTCACTTTCTATTTTTTAACTCACCCATTAAATAAAGTACTCGCATTATGCTTTATGTCTAAAGTCACTTTTCACTTTATGATTTAACATTGACTTTACCTCTTATAAAGTCACTTTCACTTTATAAAGTCACTTTCACTTAGGAAAAGAATTATTTTGGACACTTTTCCCTATGTAGAGACTAACCCATGGGAAACCACTTGTCCAAGGTACATTAAAAATCAACACTTCCTCTTACCGAGGAAAGTGTTTCTCACCACACCCATCTTGTCCCTAAAATGGACATGCTTACCTCTCGGCAAGGACTTCGTGAGAACATCGGCCACCTGCTCATCTGTCGATATATACTACAACTTCACTTCCCCCTTCTAAACATAGTCCTTGATGAAATGATATGTGATGTCAATGTGTTTTGACCTGTCATGAAACACTGGATTCTCATGAGTTTAATGGAACTCTGATTATCATAGTGAATAGCCATCGGTCTCAACTCTTGATCAAATAGGCCATACAAAAACTTGCGAAGCCAAATGGCCTCACAACTAGCCTGGCTAGCAAACATATACTCAACCTCATAAGAACTCAAAGCAAATGAATTTTGCTTTCAATTGAACCACAACACAACTGCCGAACCCAATCTGAAGCAACACCCTGAAGTGCTTTTCCTGTCAGAAGCACACCCTGCCCAATTTGAATCTGTGTAACCTGGCAACCTCACTCCATCCCCGTGCCTATAGTCCAGACCATAATCAACAGTCCCCTGCAGGTAGTGAAGAATGTTCTTTGCAACTACCCAATGCACCCTCCTGGGCTCAACCATGAACTGGCTAAGTGTGTTCACTGCAAAGCATATATCTAGCCTAGTGTTGACCAGATATATCAAGGAACCAATAAGTTACCTATACAACGTGGGATCAACCAAACTAGAATTTGAATCATGAAGCTTCTTCCAGTTGGTGATCATAGGTGTAGACATGTGTCTATAGTCTGCGATGTGAAATCTTCTCAACACATCCACAACATACTGTCCCTATCCCAGAAAGATATGACCCTCCTCCTGCCACACCTCAAGCCCCAACAAGTAATGCATTAGCACAATGTCGTTCATCTCAAACTCCATAGCAAGATCCTCCTTGTAACCATTAATTAGTCTCTCTTCTCCAGTAATGAACAAGTCATCAACTTACAACATAAGAATGAGTGGACCATCCCCTACAAAAACGTAGTATAGGTTTGGATCTGCATCACTCTTCGTGAAACCCATATGTTGCAATTAAGTATCAATCCATGAATACCAAGCTATCGAAGCTTGCTTAAGTCCATAGAGTGCTCGCCTTAACCGACATACATGGGTCTCTTGCCCAAGTACCTCAAAGTCTTGTGGCTACTCAACAAACACCTCCTGCTCTATATCTTTGTTCATAAATGTGGTCTTCATATCTATCTGGTGGATCTACCAACCTATTTAAGTAGTAATAGAAATAAGGGACCGGATAGAAGTGTACCAAGCTACGGGAGTGAAGGTCTCATCGTAGTCAACTCCCTTTATCTGTGAGAACCCTCTAGCCACAAACCTTGCCTTGAACTTCTCAATGCTGTCATCCATAACATGCTTGATCTTGTAAAGCCACCTGGAGGTCACAACTGATTTTCCCTCAGCCCTAGGCACCACTTCCCAAACATTGTTCTTAATGATAGAGGCATACTCCTCCACCATAGCCTCTATCCATACCTCTTGGATATAAAACTCCTCATAGCTAGTAGGCTTAGAGTCAACAATGTTGGTAGCCTTGGCTACATAACTGCAAAACTGCTCAGATGGCACACTCTCCCTGTTCACTCTCTTCAAAGGACCAATGGACTTCGCCTCCTCCAAGGTGTCTTGAATCCACTTGGGCCTCCTCTTCCTTGAATAAGATTCCCCATTGGGAACCTCATCCTTTGCCCCCAAGTCTGGTGAACCTGAAGGTCTGCTAACTGACCCTGGTGGGCCTGTACCAACACATATCGTTGAAGAACCTGTACTGACACGTTTGCCTGTGTCAGCTGAAGTGCCATCCGAACTCTATACTAGTGGAATCCCTAAAGAAGTGTTTTTTTTAACTCACCACTGGTGCCCCATATGTCATTGACACTGATGTACCTCTTGTACCAGTTGATCCAGAACCGTGAGGTTCTGCGCCTTGTACTTGACCTCCTTGCCGAGGAGAAGTCTGTAACTCTGTCTCATCACACTCCTATGATCCTTACTAGGCTCTCTCCTCCTCGAACTTCACATCCCTCCTAATTACCACTCTCTATTTAGAAGGAATGAAGATCCGATAGGCCTTCGAAGTCTCGTTGTAACCCATAAACATACCCTTCTTTGCCATGGGTTCCATCTTCGTCCTCTTCTCCTTGGGGATATAAGAATATGTGAGAAATCAAAAGATACGAAGATGTCCTGCTTGAGCCTTCTCTCTAGTGAAAGCCTCCTCCAGAGTCATATTCCCCAATACTCTATGAGGACTCCTGTTACGAAGATAAACAACAATATTGTAGGCCTCAACCCACAAAAACAAAGGTAACCCATGATCATGAATCATCGCTCTAGCAGCCCCAACAATAACTTTGTTATTCCTTTCAGAAACCCCATTCTACTTGGGGTTGTAAGGAACCATGAACTCTCTCCTAATTCCCTCCTGTGTAGAGAAGTCAGAAAACCCACCATCAGCGTACTCACCACCATTTTCTGACCTAAAG
Organism: Pinus taeda; assembly: GCA_000404065.3. Classification (NCBI taxonomy): domain Eukaryota; kingdom Viridiplantae; phylum Streptophyta; class Pinopsida; order Pinales; family Pinaceae; genus Pinus; species Pinus taeda. The sequence continues at coordinate 45,064 of APFE030934998.1, read as the reverse complement.
ACCCAAATCTTCCTACTTGTCTACTTTTCCACAAGAGCTTTGAACTCTTTAAAGTGACTGAAGACCTCACCCTTGGTATTTAGGAAATATATCCAAGTCCTCCTAGAGTAGTCATCAATGAATACAACATAATACTCATAACCACCCAAAGACACATGAGACATACGACCACTAACATCAATATGAATAAAGTCTAGTATACCTGTAGATCTGTTATTGCTTGCTGGGAATGGTAACTTGGTGTACTTTCCCAAAGCACATCCTCTACAAACGTCATAATGCTTGACACTGAAATCAAGAACTCTAGTAGTGATATCCCTTAGTACTCTTAATGCTCCATGATGCATATGCGCCATCCTCTGGTGCCATAACTCGCACAAGTATCTACTGTTGGTGGTACTAGTGTGAGTGCTAACAGATGTGCTACTCACCAATGCTCATGCTGACTAAAAACTCATGCTGTATAGTTTCCCAGAGCGGACTCCAATCACTTTGGCCAAAGTGATGAAATCTCCCCTCAGATGCATCAATACCTTCCCTCCTACGAAAGTGACATCAAACACCTTCTCCTCCATAGTAGACACTGAAATCAAGTTCTTCTTCATCCCCAGAACATACAAAACATCCATGACCTTCAAAGGAGGGAAAGAATCCCTCTTAAAGGTCAGAGTCCCCACACCAACAACTCTCACAGTGAAGTCATCTCCTAGTACAATCTTAATATTAAGTTCCCTCTCTGCAGGCTCTGAAAAGAACTCCTGTGCACCTGTCATATGGTGGGATGCCCCGTTGTCTATGTACCACACATTAGATAATGTACTCCTACTAGATGTAGAATTAATAAATGCAAATTCCTTACTAAAATATGAAGCAAACTGCTCCAGCTCTGCTGAAGCTGCAATACTCTTCTTCCGCTTGTTCTTCCTCTCATGACACGTAGTGGCATAGTGTCCCATCTTCTGACATGCCCAACATTTGACTTTGGACATATCCTTATCTTTCTTCTTCTTATTCTTCTTCTTCTTCTCCTTTCCCTTAGCCCCATCTGATGAGGCCCCTTTCTTGGCCTTCCCTTTATTCCTCCCCCTGGCTGTCAAGGTGACATCCTCCTCATCTGCTATCTTCACCCTGTGACGGCTAGTCTTTCATATCTCATACTAGACACGATCATCCCAGAATATGTCCCAATTGGGAAGATTCTCCCCAGAGGCAACAACATCTCCAAAGACCTCCCAATACTTAGGAAGTCCCGCTACAACTATCCTGACTAACTCTATGGGTGTGACTGCATCACCAATAACAGTCAAATCATCATGTACTTGTTTTACCCTACCAAGATAATGAACTAAACTTTCAGCCTTTGTCATCCTAATGTTCTTCAATTGTTCTTTAAGTACCATCTTCCTGCTCTCATTGGTACTCTAATAGAGAGTGGTTAGAGCTGTCCACATCTGATATGCATATGTGTTTCCTCTCACCTAAGGAACCACATGATCCTTCATACTGTCCATCAAAATCCTTTTTCCCTTTGCATTATTTTTTGTGAATTCAACAAGTTCACCTACAATAGTAGGAGGTACAACGACTTGCTGCACTATGTCCCAAATTGTTGCCTCCTCAAACATTGTCTAAATTTTGTCCTTCTAGATGACATAGTTGGATATCCCATCTAGTTTGTCCTCTATCCTTAAGAACATTGCCACGACTGCTATCCAAAATTTACAAAAACAAGAAAATGGAGAAGTGAACTTTCCAACACACCTTACTGTCCCAAAAGTTCAGTCTGTGTGAAATTTCACCTTGCTGTCCCAAAATATCAGTTTGCTGTCCAAAAATTCAGTTTGTTGTCTAAACCACTATTTGCTGTCCCAAACTACTGTCTGTTGTTGAAACTACAATTTTCAGCCTATACCTTTGATACCATGTTGAAATTTGACGACTAAAAGTTTTCCTGCAATCCCAACCCAATTTTAATTTCACCTTATCACTCCCACTCAGTTAAATGCCCTTTCCCATAAACATACATTCAACATATAAAATTCTGGAAAATAAATTTTAAGATTAAAACACATGGGACTTTCAACACATGCTGAAAATAAATATGGACATAAACAGACCAACAACACACATAAAAATACACAGATTTTTATTCAACTTAGACCTAGGCAACACCCCTTCAATATTCTCAAGGGAAAACCTGTTAGATATCTCTTTAAATTTATTTATCTTTCAAGTTCAGGAAAAATACATTTGTAGACAAAATGAAACAACAAAATACGACTAATCTCTTCAGCCCAAAACCCCTTGAAAATTGTACCCATTTTGCCTTGAATTCCATGCCCACTTGAAGTTGAAAATATGTATTGTACATATATGGAATGTATGGACTGTACTGTATAGATTTCCATACCACTATATGAATTGTACAATTTTTTCAAATTGTCTTTCTCAAAAACTTCTCTTAAACAATGTGCATTTCACAAGATTGAATATTTTTCGTATTGTACCTTCTTCTGTCTTTTATGCCTTGATTTCCATGCCCAACTTTGCCCAAAAATCACTCCTTCTACTTGCTGCAACACATTTCTCCTTCAGAACTTTTCTCCAACTCTCAACCTCCTTTCTCCAATATGCTCATGAAAAATGAATGTAGTCTCTCTTTTCTTTTCCCCCTTTTTTTTCCCTAAATGACTTTTGGGCAACCCTAAGATCTAATGGCTCAGATTCATTTAGATCAAGGGATGAGAATAAATGTGCATTTAATTCTCACTTTCTGTTTTTTAACTCACCCATTAAATAAAGTACCTACATTGTACTTTATGTCTAAAGTCACTTTTCACTTTATAATTTAACATTGACTTTACCACTTATAAAGTCACTTTCACTTTATAAAGTCACACTTAGGAAAATAATTATTTTGGACACTTTTCCCTAGGTAGAGACTAACCCATGGGAAACCACTTGTCCAAGGTACATTAAAAATCAAAATCCAGAAAGAGTGCACATGATTGAATCATTTAGATCCAAAAGTGTGTCTGAAAGTGAGAGCATTATAGAAACAATGGAAATAGAAGTTGATGGTGTTGTACTACATGATTGGGTTAGTACTTGTTTGCAAGAAAATGAGAGAATAATGGAGGAAATTGCTGAAGAGGAAATTAGTTTGATGACCATTTTGTTGGCAAGAAAACCAAAGAATAATAGAGGAAATTGTTGAAGAGGAAATTATGATTTTCTGCCTGTCATAATTGCTGATGAAAATTATGATATGGGCAATGAGAGATTGAAGATTGAAAGGATATAACTTTCCGATAAAAGGGTTGTTGATCGTGCATAATTGAATGTTGATCTATCTTCGGTGGAAATTTCTAGGATAATGAAATTGCATCAAGACAGTGGTGAAGTACTTGAAAATTCTACTAGTCGATGACAGGCATAAAATCAAAAGTTGAAGGAAAAAATAAAAGAGATAGAAGATCCTCTGAGCGCGGGTACTCTGTTAAAGACTCCACTGGAAATATGTAGACCGTCATTGGCAGTTTCTAATCTTGGTAGATCTAATAGATTTGAGAAACTTGTAAATCTTCTGAGTGTAGTTAAATCATATATCATTAATAATATATCCAAAAGATTGTGGATTATTGAATTTGCATGGAAAGTTTCTTTTGATCTACAAAATTTAAAGCAAAGAACTAGGTCTTCTGTCGAATTGGTCAAAATTGAGTTGGAGGGAGATAGGGAATTTGTGGATAATGACCTATTAACTTTTAGTTAGAATCTTGATTCACTGCCTGAACTAGAAATAGATAAACAAGGGTTCTTTGATGCTAATCAAAAGAGGTAGATCAAGACTGCATGGTTTGGGAAAATTGAAACATTGAAAGACATTATTTTTTAGTGTGGAGACATAGAAAATCAATGAGAATATGTGTATCTAAAGGTGGTAGTGATTGTTTAGGATTTAAAAATTTTTGTGTATTACATATGAATTTGAATTAATTGCAAAGGAGAAGTTGATAATTGATTTGGAGATGTTGAAATAATCACAAACAACATAGTTTGATAATATAACTGATTAATTACTTTTGTTGGTGTCAACATACTTTGCCTTAGTTTTTTACAATTGCAAGAAGAAGAAAAATAAATTGAGGAGGATATATTCAATGAACGTGTTAAGAGGGACATTATCATTTCTTTGATGAAAGAATTCATCGAAACTAAAGTGAAGGAATTCACTGCAGGAAGCTTGATTGTAAGAGATAGTTGAGGGCTGAAGAATACGAGACTTTGCTTTTGCATATTGTAAGTGTTTTAATACATTGGAACATTTGTTTTTGTTGTCAAATTTTTTTACTATTTAAATCTTATGTGTGCGTTATGATGGAATAGTATAATTCCTGAATGCAGTTCCTTCTTACATGTTGTAGATGACTTTTGGAGATAGTAGTTGATGGGATTGAAATCACAACTGTCATTGGGACAAATCCATTTAGCTTTGTGATTGAATTATTAGCATTTTCATAAATGATTTATGCAACAAAGGCTATTTCTTGGATCGTGGCTTTATAATCATAACTAATTTGAATTTTGATTATTGTTTTTCTTATCTCTTAATACTTACTAAGTATGTAAACAATTGTGAGATGAATTTTGACATGGGATGTTGTATGGACCTGGGTTCTCGAATGTCATACATAAAACAATAATCATACAATTGGTTTATGGTATTTTCTTTGCACTTGCATATATTATTATTATCTAAGTTTATGGTGAAAACCAGGCCAAACACAAAATTGGTGTATGAGACCCCTTTGTTTGTGGGACAAGGGACCCACCTCTGTGTAGTTATTTGATTGATAAGGCTATGAAGTCATACATCCTCTACCTCCCTCTGGTTTTGAACTTGTGACCTCTTAAGAGGAAACACATCCTCTTAACCATTAGACCCACTCAAATTGTATATACCTAATGTTATGTAATGAATAATAATTAAAATGCATTTTTGTTTACTCTGTTCTAATACTGACTTTTTTTACCAATTATTTCAATAATTATTAGATAATATTTTACATGTGAAGTTGTATCTATTGCACTTATTGTGACTAGCATTTGAATCTTAATACAATAAGACTTGTTGTAATTATGTTGATGACTATTGAAGGATGTTCGAATAGAACGTGTGACTATTCTATTGCAGTTGTCTTTATTTATGAATTCATGTAAAGAAGCGGAAATAACACACATTAGTATTTCATTGTACAAAGTTTTCATTCTATTGGAATTAGGACACATGATGATAATAATAAATAATAATAATTATACATTGAACTATGGGATCGATTTTTCGAAGAATTGTGAAAAAACACCATATTTTGTTTTGCAATGGTCAATTGTAAACCGATTTTTGTAAGTAATTTTCTTATAAACATATACACTTTGTTTACTTAAAGCAATTAAGTATTTAAATAAGTCCTACTAAAGATAGAAACATGATTTATTGTGGGAAGCTTTTTCTTGTGTGAAACATATATTAAAGAATGTATTATAAGTAATAAAATGTTATAGTAGTCAATTGTTAATGAGTATCTTTAAAGCATCACTGAATACGAAACTAGGTGTGCAGAAGTGGTCGTGTGTGTGCAGATTCTATGCAAGGAACAAATGCATTTGCATAATTAAGCATTTATACAACTAATGTTATATATAGAAACCTATTTCACTATGAGATTTATTAATTAAATGACATTATTTAATAATAAACTTTACCAATTGAAAAAAAGTTAATAATAATAATGTTGTAGTTGAAGTTTTGTTAGTGATTGTAATCAATACGAGAGGCATATATTGCATATGGAAAAGAGGCGGAATTGCAAAATTTCATTATGTAGAAGCAGAAGAAATGAGAAGAAGAAGAAATGAAAAAACAAAACGCTTTCATTGTGTGGAGTGAGGTTTTGTCATTTTCGTACACAACATAATGACATTAACGGTTCGGTACCCTTTTTGTGAAATGGGAGGATTAACACGTAATCAAGAACGTAAATACTATTGTCTCTAAACTAAAATCAATATAGTAAAGGATGCAATTGTTGACATCCTATAAGCTAGTTGTCATTATTAGAAAAGATTCACATTTAATTTGTTTCATACATGGAGTAACTGGTTTCCAAATTTAGAGATTTGTTTTTAAACTATTTCTCCTATTTCTCACAAACGTCTACTTTGTTGTTTTTTAATTGTTATTTGTTTTTTAAAACACATTTCACATGCAGAATAGTAAAATGTACCAGAAACAGAAAAAGGTAGAAAATTTAGCACTATCAGCAATTACTCTGATACCAAAAATCCTATAGTATGACAACTGTAATATGAATTTCAAAAAAACTATTCCCAGTTTTCTAAAAATCATGTCAGAATTTTTACTATTTTATGGCCAGTATTGTGGTACGTTTAGATTATGTGAATTATTTCTGCTATTTATCGTAAATGCAATTTTTTCTATACTAAGTTGCTATATGTTGGAAGTGTTCTATAGAAGGGATTTCATAGGCATAGTAGTTGCAAGTGGCATTTATTTAGCATATCGTTGGTCTATAGCTATAATGCATTCAAAGCATTTTTGGTTGACATAAAATTTTGAAATTTCAATGTAGAAATGGCTTCGAGGGGATGGAAAGAAGTTATTTGCATTGATACTATTAACTCACTTGAACTTATCGATTAGATCTTTCAGTGGTTGACTACGTATCAACGATATGTGAATATGTCTGTGCAAGAGAAGAAAAATGATAATATTTGGTCTACCGGATTAGTGAATGTTGCATGTGTTCCAGAGGTATTTGATTTCAGAGAAATCTTTTATTGATGTGCATATATTGATTTAGCAATAAAAACAATTAGGATTTCATCCAAAGATACTAGTATTTCTTTGAGTTCGGAGACATTTATGCGGATATCAAAGCTGCCAATTCTGAATATGTGGTTAGACTTGTCAAACAAAAATAATTTTTTAGAATCATAGGTAGGTGGCTGGAGAACCTTACAGGATTTCGCTTTGCCAGTTTTTAAGGTTCCTTCTGATCTTTCCTCTCTAGATATCACTTTGTTTAGAGAAACATTTAGAGAGTTTTGTTGGATGTATGCGTGTTTAATGGGGCAAGAAACTACGAAAACCGTGCCAAGTTCCATTCTCTATGTGCTCCATTATTCACATATATAAAAAAAATGTGTATTCAACTAGGTTGATCTTATTTCAAATGAATTGTGCTTTCAATTAATACATTTGTACAAGAGAAATAGGTTCTTCATGATGGCATATCTGATAAAAACCCTCATTTCGAGTCATACTTTTGATGAGTTGCCACATAACCGCAATTTTAATTTTGACAAAAAATTGATGCAGTTCTGCTATCCCATATTGTGGAAGAAAGAAGCTATTTCAAATTTTTGTCCAATTCAAGATATTTTTGTAAAGCAAGTTATTTTCATGATAACTAGATGAGAGCCTCATTGAATATCTAGCAAAGTACAAATTTTCTTTTTGGGGGAAAGGGATGCATGAAGAAAGAAGAAATAATGTGGTTATTCGAGTTTAAGGGTTTTGAAGTAAACCATTATTGCTTCCAAGAATTGTTATGGATAGTTATTTTGTTGTCGAAGCTTGTAGATAATACTATGATTGGAAGGTTAAATCTGAACATAAAAACAATAAATTATTTATTTCTTTTCCATTTACCATTGGGCGAGTAACCAGGAAGAATGGAAGCCAACTTACAGAGTTTGTTAAGTCTTTATATTGTTTTAATTTAAAAGAATTTGAAGGCTCATGAGACGTTGATCTAGAAGGCCTATTTGTCAATCATCTAGGTGCTATCAAATGTGAGAGCTTGTTGAGAAAAGTTGCAAGTGAAAGTGAAAAGAGTCATACTGTTGCAAGTGATAATGAAGAAGGAGCAACGAATATTAGAGAAATTGTTGAAGAAGGAAGTATTAGCAGTGAAACAAGTCGTAAACAAAGAAGCATAAAAGCTGAGAAATATTATGTTTGCATATTTGAAACTATTATGCTTTTACCTGCAAAAGATACCCAAATATAGAATATGCGAAGAAAAATACCCAGAACATAGAATAGTGAGAGTCAACAACAAATATTTTATTATTCAGAAAGCAATGTTCACTAGCCTCTTCGAGGGGGCAACCTCCAATAGAGCAGAGCTCGATTCAAAAATAGGACACGATGCTCCTCGCAGGGAGTCTCTATCCTTTATATATGACTCATACATGTAATACCATGGATCAATACCATGGGTTTTATTAATACCATCTATCTAATACTAGGCCCCTTTGCAACTAACTGTGGTCCCGTCATTAATAGCGGGTTAACCACTTACAATTATTAATATGGGCTTTATTGACTCTTTATTATGAAGTGATCCCACTACATAAATAAGGGGGTTAGGGTGGGACCCTAACATGCCCTCCCCCTTAAGAATAGCCTTGTCCTCAAGGCTGATGCTGCGGAAACTGCTGAAGAATAGTGGCTGGTTCCCAAGTTGCATCTTTTGGAGAGGTGTCTTTCCACTTGACGAGGACTTCCTCAATCACTCGGCCATGCAGGGGCCATTGTCGTGTGTCTAGGACCTGTTCAGGTTGGAGCCAGATTGACCCTTCCTCGTCCAATTCAGGTAGACTGGTTTGAATTCTGCAATTGTTCCCAATCACTTTCTTGAGGCATGAGACATGGAAAACTGGATGGAATTTTGTAGTAGGCGGCAAAGCCAACTTGTATGCTACTTCTCTAATGTGCTGAAGTACATGATATGGTATGTAGAATTTTGGAGATAGTTTCTGACAACCCTTGTCTTTGAGTGATGTTTGCTTATATGGTTGCAGCCTCAAAAATACCTGATCCCCTTCTTGAAATTGGCGCTCTGAGCGATGTTGGTCTACCTATTGCTTCATGCGGTTTTGAGCTTGATGAAGTCTCTCTAAGATGGGCGAGCATGGTTGAACGGTTTTGTAGGAGTTGATCCACTGCTTGTACCTTTGATCATCCCTTGATATAAGAAGTAGGGGAAGGAGGGAGTTGACCATATACTGCTTCATAGGGAGTCATTTTGGTGGTGGCATGATAGTTGGTGTTATACCACATTCAACCAGAGGTAACCACTGTACCCAAAGATGTTGCTTTTCTGAAGTGAAACACCTAAGGTAGGTTTCCAGACATTTGTTGACAACTTCAGTTTGACCATCTATTTGTGGATGATAGGAAGTGCTGAGTTTTAGTTGGGTGCCTTGTATCCTGAAGAGTTCCTGCCAAAAATTATTGGTGAAGATCGGGTCACGATCGGACACAATAGAAGTGAGCATGCCATGCAATTTGAAGATCTGATCCATGAAAGATTGAGCGACCAAAGTCGGTGTAAACGGATGGGGTAGGGCACAAAAATGAGCATACTTCGAAAGTCTGTCCACAACCACCATGATGACTGACTTGTTTCCAGAATTTGGAAGACCTGTAATGAAATCCATAGAAACCTCCGTCCATATTGATGCCGGGATGGGCAATGTTTGTAATGTGCCTGGTGCTTGGACAGTCTCCCCTTTGTGGTGTTGATAGACATCACATTCTGCTACAAAAGTAAGGATGTCATTTTTCATGCCTGTCCAAAAAAATGATCTTCTAGTGCGAGCATACGTCTTCTGAAAACCTGAATGTCCTGCAAGGGGGGATGAGTGCAATTCATCCAAAATGAGACTTTTGAGGCTGGATGTTGGTGATATTATGACTCTGTTCTTGTAGCGAAGAATCTCATTCTGCCACGAGTAGCCCTTGGTGGGATTTGGATCCGCCTGCAATTGAGAAATGAGTTGGGAGAGCTCGGGATGTGAAAACCATTCCCTACGAACCTCTTCCATCCATTCTGGAATGGGAAGGGAAATTGCTAGCAAGGTACTTTCTTCCTCAAATTGGTGAGATAATGCATCTGCTACACTATTTTCTTTCCCTTTTTTGTAAACGATCTCATAATCATATCCCAGCATTTTGGCGAGCCATTTATTTTGTTGTGGGGAGGATAGGCATTGCTGCAAAAAATATTTAAGACTGTGATGGTCTGTGCAGATTTGGAAACGTCGCCCCAGTAAGTAAAGACGCCAGGTCTCTACTGCATGTAAGATGGCCATCATTTCCTTCTCATAGGTAGATTGACCCAGATTCTTCCCACTTAGTTGTTGTCTTGTGAAGGCCAAAGGTCGACCTTCCTGCATTAAGACTGCCCCAATACTTGTACCCGAAGCATCACATTCCATGACAAAAGATTTGGTGAAATCCGGTAGTGCTAAGATTGGAGTGGAACACATGGCATTTTTGAGAGCTGTAAATTCCTGATGTGCATCCTCATTCCAGAAGAATGATTTTTTCTTTAGGAGTTGCGTGAGGGGCTTCGCTATGCGACCATAATTGCGGATGAATTTGTGATAATAGCCTGTGAGACCCAAAAATCCTCTCAGGCTCTTCAAGGTCTTAGGTTGAGGCCAATCCTGCATTGCTTGGATCTTTTTGGGGTCCACCTTGACACTTGCACGCCCCACAATGTGGCCCAAATACTCAACTTCTTCCATGCCAAACGAACACTTGGACATCTTAACAAATAATTGATGCTTGCAGAGCAGTTGCAAGAGTAGATCTACATGCTGAAGATGTGCGACCCAAGTGCAACTATAGAAGAGGATATCATCGAAGAAGATAAGAACAAATTTATTGAGATATGGTTTGAGAAGATGGTTCATAAGGCTCTGAAAAGTAGATGGGGCATTACAAATACCGAATGGCATGACCAAGAACGCATAATGGCCTTCATGAGTTCGGAAAGCAGTCTTTGGAATGTCGACTTCCTTCATGCGAATTTGGTGGTAGCCTGAGCGAAGATCTAGCTTAGTGAAGAATTGAGCCCCATTGAGTTCATCCAACAAATCATCAACCACCGGGATGGGAAATTTATCTTTGACTGTCAACTTATTGAGGGCCCTGAAGTCTGGAAACATCCTCCATTCCCCATCTTTCTTGAGTACCATGACCACCGGTGATGAATACGGACTAATGCTAGGACGTATGACACCTGCTTCCAAAATTTCCTTGATTATTTTTTCTATTTCATTCTTTTGGGTGAACGGATATCTGTATGGGCGCACATTTTGGGGTTGGGCCCCAGGAACCAAGGTGATGCTATGATCATGTTCCCCTCTCGAGGGTGGAAGCTCATGAGGCTTGTTAAAGACCGACAGATGGTTATTTAAAATATGTTGCATCTCAGGATGAATCGCCAGAGACTTGATTTCGATTGCCTGAATGGCATTAAATTGATCTATAACTCCATGATGGCCCTTTTTTAGCAATTTTTCCATCCTATGCGAGCTGATGATAGAAGGGGATCCCGCCTGGAGTCCACGGAGGGTATGTGTGGAGTTGTTCTACTTAAAACTCATATATAACTCCTGGAAATCCATTGTGATTGGCCCAAGAGTGCAAAGCCATTCAGCCCCGAGGACAATGTCTCACCCACCCATGTGTATTGCAAACATGTGGGTCTTCAACTGATAATCCCCCATTTGAAGTTTGAAATTTTCACAACGACCTTCACCTTTCATTGTGTCCCCATCCGCAATTTGGACTTGGAAGTTAGAAACTGCTCGTACAAAACAATGCATTGCTTTATGTGTACTTCCACTATCAATCAGGACTACTACTGGGTGATGTTTAATAAAACCTATGATTTTGAGAGTTTGAGGAGAAGAAATCCCTGCCAGAGCATGCAGTGAAATAACTGGTTCGTAAGGGACATTGTCCTCTTGGTTGTCCTCTTCTACTGCCTCAGGTTCCTCAAGTGGTGGATCTTCCTCCAATGAGCTGTAATGAGTGGCATCAATTTGAAAAAATTTGGGATCCTTAAATTTGTGACCTGGGGAGTATTTTTCATCACAGTAGTAACATAATCCCTACTTTCTTCTTTCGGCCATTTCTACAGGTGACACCTTTTGAACCTTAAGTGTTTGAGTCATGCTGTGAGCCTGTGTGGGGTGACCCTTGGCGGTGAAATTTGGGCGAGTGGCCAGGGCTGCTAAGGCATGTTCCACGTTACGAGCTACCTTGCAAGCCTCAATCCATGTGGGAGGGTGGTGCAATTGGACGTGGGATTTTATGGCCTCTTTAAGAGCGCTGATAAAACATTCCATGTAGAAAACATCTGAGAGACCCCTAGTGTGGAAGGCTAAGGCTTCAAAGGCTGTAATATATTCATCCATTGTGCTAGTTTGTTGGAGCTTAGTAAGATGACCCAAAAAAGAAGATTCCTATTCAAAGCAGTCTGTAAGATCTTTTTTGAATTTGTCCCAAGACAAAAAAGGTGCATTGCAATGTTGATGCCATTCCCACCATTTCCACCTTTCATTGTCCAAGTACATGCTTCCCACCACAAACTGAGTCTCATTATCTAGGATGTTATTCAGATTGAAATACTACTCCATTTTTGCTATCCATGCCGCCGGGTGAGAACCATCAAATTTATGCATATCCAACTTGGGAGGTCTCGGACGGTATTGTTGTTTTTGGGGGGCCCAGAGGTGAGGAGAATGGCTAGAATCACCCTCATTGTGTCCATTGCCAATATATGCCTCCTCATGGGCTTCCTCCTTGCCCTTCGAGATTACCCTCGGGATTAATATTGTTAGATCGTCAAGCTGAGTTTGGATGGATTGCAAGGTTTGTTCAAGTTTGTCCATCCTCTCATTGGCCATAGCTTAAGCTCTAGTTGCTACCATGCACCGACCTGATGCTCTTGAAATTTGGGACCACCAATTTTTTTTTTTTTTTTTTTTTTTTTCACTAAGACTTGAATGGTACCACCGTGCTCAGCTCATCGTCCTGATTCTGATGGGCTAGATCACCAATAAGTGCCCCGGGAGATCTCAGACTTTTTTTTTTTTGAAAACTCCTAACGGAGTTTTACTCCTTCCTCAGCAATACTGCAGTCGCCGAATCCTCAAAATGTCAATGCTGTCAAAAGTCATGCGAAAATCATGCTCCTGTATAGGAACCCCACACAACTACTCAGATCAGGTGGATCTGAGAGATCTGAATGGCGGATCGGATAGCTCTGAGCGGCGGAATAGATTGTTGCTACGGATTTGATGGATCTAATAGATCGGACCGCTATCTGCTGCTGCTGCACCCTTTTGCACGAGTGGATCTGGCGGAGATGATGCGTGATCCCAAGATAGAAAATGGAACTATGGTCTCGAGGAGTGTCAGGTGCTACAGATCGCAATATACATAAGGGTTTGACAGTAGTACTCGGCCCAATGTTTCAGGGCTCTAACTAAGGAGGATCAATCATACCCTTAGCCATACAACTCGACTACCCTATCGTACGGGCGAGTAATCTCTCCGAGTGTTGTTCTCGGTGTACTATAGCAGCAAGACGGCCGACGGATTATCTATGGCTAGGTTGCAGAGGAGCTAGGCGGCTTCCGATATACCCAAAAGGTACGTGGAAGACAGTCCGTATGTAGTTCTATCTAATGCGCTACTACTCGAAGGGGTACCCGCAGGGGTTACAAGGGAGTCCAACAAGCGTGACCACCTCTTGTATTTCCTGCATGCATGCCTCCCCAAATCCGCAGGTTTATGCGCTCAACGACAGATCCCGTGGTTTAAAGACGCCAGAACACGTCTCTAGCCAAATTTTTTTTTGCTAAGAAATGGAGATCCCACCGGCCCTCGAAAGTGCTCTGATACCACTTGTTATGCTTTTACCTGCAAAAGATACCCAAATACAGAATATGCGAAGAAAAATACCCAGAACATAGAATAGTGAGAGTCAACAACAAATATTTTATTATTCAGAAAGTAATGTTCACTGGCCTCTTTGAGGGGACAACCTCCAATAGAGCAGAGCTCAATTTAAAAATAAGACACGATGCTCCTCGCAGGGAGTCTCCATCCTTTATATATGACTTGTTAGAGTCGGTCTTGAGCCCTCCATCAGCGATCAAAACTCTTTGCATTTTTCATAGGTAGGTGTCTCATCAGTGTCAATTTTTTGCATCCCGTTAGGCATGCCATAACACCTGATGGAGGAGCTGATGTGTTTATACCCCTCTTGGCATTGCTGGTTAAAGTCATTTCAGTTATATAAAGCTCTTTCAAGCTTGTCTTGTCTTCTCTTGAGGTCAATTTCCTAGGTCTAGGGTTTTGGTCAAAAATATTACAAGGTCATGTGTTTGAAAGTCAATGAGTGTTCAGTAAGCTAGAAGGATGATTGTAAAGCTGCTTCTTCTAAATTTTTTATCTGGTACAGTTAATCTTCACCTTGGATTAAAAACCCTGTTTTTAAAGCCAAGGTCATTTTTCATTTATTTGTAAAAAGTGATGAAATTTCAAAAGTCTTCAGTGAACAAAATGCAACCCTGGTCCCCTTGCCAAGGTCCCTTAGATGATCTACCTGCAAAAAGAATCAAGCAAAAGCATTAAATCAGTCAATTTTAGGACAAAAGGAAACCACAAAGACAACATCATGTAAAGTTCAAAGGTGTCATGAGAAAACATTAGAAAGTGGGTTTTGGGCATGAAATTTTTTCAAATGAAACTTATAAAGGCCGAAACTCCCTCCTTGCATTCTCATTGTGTATTCATAACCCTTGCAAGAGTGATTGGGCGCACTTCCAAGTAAATTGAGGCAAAATCGGGCTCAAGTTAGGTGCACGACTTGTCAGGATAGGTGCGCGATTTGTTGGGAGGTGCGCGACATGTCAGAGGGTCTCACATAGTGGAATTTTGCAACGGGCGCGACACGTTGAGAGGTGCGCGACATGTTGGGTGTGCTGCGCGACATGTCAAGCTAGCTTTCCCTAGCTCATTTCAGAATTGCTCAAGCCCCCTTTACTTCATCAAATTGCTTGAGGTAGGCCCTTCAAACTTGTGAATAGTTGCTGGATTAGTTGGGAAACATCATGAATGTGCTTGTAATGATCAAATTGGGCAAGAAGAAACACTCCATATGGCTGTTTATAAATTTGTAAAAGGCGTTAGGGTTTATTGCTGTTTCATTGTTTCCCCTTGGTCCCATTTCATTTTCCCTATATTTCCATGTCAATTTCCCTTTTATATTTGCAAGGAAATAAACCCTACCCCGTTCCCTTTAAAAATAAATAATCAAAACCCTTATATTGCTGCACCATATGCATGAGTAACTGCAAGAAATTGTTGGTGAATATGTAGAAAGTTTTGTAAATTTTCCCTATTTTCCCCTGTTAATAAATGTATGCATATTCCCATATGTTTACTTTCTATACATGTATTCCCATATGCAATGATTTTTGCAAATGATATTCCAATATTCCTGATTATAAAAATGTATTCCTATTCGCCATAATTGTTCACATATTTTCCTTAAATTCCTTGTTATGTTCCTATATTCCTAATTCCTTGTAAAAAGATCCCTCCCTTAACATTTCCCTCATGTCCTTGTCCCCTTGAAACAACATAAAATTCAGCACTTTTACAGGCAGAAACAACAGTCCAGTTTGTCCACTTTGCTCCTAAACTATGTCAGAAACCGAAACTTATGAGCAAAGTGATGACCAATCATCAGCAGAAATTGAGGAACAGAGGCAGCCATGTAGGAGTGGTAAGGATGGACATCATAAGCGAGAGGAGCCCACCTCTTTGATAGAGTTACAAGCTTGTCCTATAGCCGTATCATGTTTTCAGTATATGTCTTGCTACGAATTTTGCGAGAGGATCTCTCGGATTCAGCACCACCGAGATTTGGCCCGCCTTTTTGTTTTACATTTGCATGATGGACATGTCAATCTTGCAGGGGTAAACTTTATTTTGACAGCCGAGGTGATCTCACAGGCTACAGGGATACCTAATGTTGGTGAGGTGTGGAATAAGCGCAAGTTGTTAGATTTTGTTTTCTTTGAGCCTTATGTTCGGCCACCATTCATGAGACATATGGCAGGGGTGTTTCCATTCAAGTTTCTTAGAAGCGAGTATGCTCCCATGGTGAAGCTCATTATGCATTGTTTTACTTGTGAGGGCAGATTTTCACTGGTGTACTCATATCATATTCGCCTCTTGATGCATTTCACCCGAGTGAGGATGATGAACATCCCGGTTTTCTTCTTTCAGAACATTCAGAGGATGGTGCCCACGTTGTAGAGGAAGACCCTGGCACAGTAGTACAAGAGCCTTTACCATCATGGTTTGATTCAGCTAGTAGTATTGCATCAGTTGACTCAGCAAGGCATCTCATGGGAGGAGTTCATCTCTCGTGAGTTTTTCACAGTACCATCACCGCCACATCCTGAGGTTGTTCACGAAGAGGGAGGACCATCACATCAGCATGACATCCCTGTTACTAGACATGTCAGTTCTTTACCTCAGGTCACCTATCAGAGAGGCCCAAGGGCCTTATTTGCAGCAGCTCGGCGAGTACTTTCTCCACGCCAGGTGGAAGGGGTCTCGCCTTCTTCATCAGCACCGCGAGTGTTATCTCCACACCAGGTGGACGGGGCTTCATTTCTGACAGCAGCATAGGTATCAGAGAGGGGCAAGTAGCCCATGATCGAGGAGAGATTGTCAGGCAATCCAGTTATTGATCTTGACGCCGGTTCTCCTAGCATAGAGCTCAAGGATATCATCCGAGAGTAAAGTACCGAGATTCAGTCGCTGCAAACGAAATTATTGATGGAAAAATGGATAATCAACTATTTAGAGCAGCGAAGCAAACAGTTGGAGGATGAACACAAGCTATATGAGCTGCAGAAAATTCGTGAAGACCGAGAATTGGCTTGTAGGAGACCCGGTGACTTGAGACCCATAGATCGAGAATCTATGTTTATTTGGGACAATGCTCATTTGAAAAGGCTGTTGGCTAAGGCCAATCAAAATAACAAACTGCTGAGGAACATGAAAAATCATTACTGGGCGCGGATGCATGTGTGCAAGGCAAAGATGAAAGTGCTTCGAAGGCGGTTGGCAAAGGCACTAAAACGGAGAAAAAGGTCTGATCCCCTCCGTATCTTGGCCGAGGTTTCCTTGAAGGGGCATAGCACTAAATAGCTTAGCCACAACACAAATTTAAAAAAAAATTGAGCATTTTGGGTCATTTTTGGTATTTTTTGGCAATTTACAGGTTTTTGCTCATTAACGCATCTCACCCCTAGTGAGACATGTTGTCCCGGCACCTCCATTTGACAAAAACCCAGCATTTCCAGATTTTTCATGCAAAGTTACATATGCATATGGATGGACTTGAGATTTTGTCATGTTTTGGGCCTCCAAAAAGTCAAAAAACATGCAAAATTTGACTTTCTGCCACCTTTTTGAACTGCAGAAAGCTGTCTTGGGAGAATTGAGTTTTGACACGGCAAATGAACTCCAAATTCAGAAATTCCAGTTGGGTTGGAAAGTAGACTCACAGATATTTCCAACAAGCCTACTCTTGCCCAATTTGGCCACCTGCAAGTGCCCCAAACATGGCTCCAAAGGCGCGCGGCATGTCAGGAAGATGCGCGCGACATGTTGGGCAGTTTTCATAGGAAATTCATCTACAGCTCAGGAACTCGCCCAACTTTGACCAGTTTTGACTTGAGATGGGATTTTTCACCCTCTTTGATGTAATTAATGTATTTTCATGTTACCATGACACTCATTTACCTATTCTAGAATATTCATGCATGAAATAGCAAACATTTAATGAATGGATTGGTTTCCTAGTTTATAGAGGCAAGTTGTTTTGACTGCCTAGTTGTTAGTGCTAAGTTTAGAAGTGGTTGAAACAGCTCCTATAAGGATGAGCTCGACCCCTAGAGGCAGGGAAAGAGGTTAGATCATCTATATTATGTACTTTCATACTCATTTTCATGGTTGGACTCTTGAGGAAGAAGCTATCATTGTATTATTTCACT
>APFE030934998.1:0-10153 GCA_000404065.3 Pinus taeda | reverse complement strand
TTGCTATTGCATTTTCTTGGTCACAAGAGGATTATGGAGCGGGATAGCTACACATGAAACAATACCAATTTGCTGAAAAGATGGGATGAAAGTGAGAGATGAAAGGCAATTAAGAATCTTTCATCAACTAACAGGGAAGAGAGGTGAATGAATGGTTATCTAGGAGCAGTTAAGAATCCCTAAACTGACATTCATATGTGAAAGAAACAACGTAAACATGATCATTTAAGTATGCATATTCATAACTATTTCTGATGAAAACATGAAGAAATTGCAGAAATTGAGCCTAGGGTGCAGCCAAGAAAATCCTAAACTATTCTTCTTTTCTGCAATTTAGATGGTGGATTGATGACAAAAAAAAAACTTGGAAAACGAAACAGACTTAAGGAAACCCTTATTGAACCATGTAGAAGCACAGGAATTCCATAGTCACTCCTCGGCCAATTAAACACAGCAGACACTTTCAGAATCCATGCATTTTAGTAGTCTTTGATTATAGAAAATATCACATTTACAGTGCAAGTCTCTGCTCAAGCAAAATATCAAAACCAACAAAGATCAAACAACCAACCAACCCCCAAGTTACATTGTTTTGGGCCCTCTTTATAGGTAAAATATCCTGGATTTTTTATTACAACCGACCTTAACAGGTCTGTGGGGAAAAGTGTTTTAAACCTAAACCCGTGATGGAATTAAATGCAAGTAAACATCCCTTGAGCTGTGCCCAAGGCAGCTGGATCAAAATGAGTTAATATGGTGTCTTTGACGGCCTGGTGCAGTGCTTCTGTCATAACTGTGTTTTGAGTTCTGGTCCATTGATCTCATGTGAGCTTTAATGTGCAGTCATTGTGATGATGAGCGTTGAGTGGTTCCTTAATTGCTTCTTGACTTTTGAGGATTTCTTTTAATGTTCTATTCACCTCGAGCCCTGAGAAGATCTTCTCTGATACACTTCGCCACAACACTGATACTCTTTGACGTGGATTTTGGCTCCGCATTTGCTCTGATACTCATTAATGCTTGAACCGGGTCTCTCTTTGTCTCTCGCTACGATCCAAACTGGAAAATCGGGCCTTTTCGGCCCTTTTCGGTGCAAAATTGGCTGAGGAATCAAAATATTCCCTAAAGATTCTCCAATATGGACTATTTCCCGTAGAGATGCGCGATTAGCGCTAGGCACTAATCGCGCATCGAAAACTGCCTCAGAATTTGAATCCGGGCCTCCTAAGATGCTTTTTCGCGCTTGTGCTCCTTTCTTTGGCGGGTGACGTCAGCATGACGTCAACAACACCTCCTGGTACGTTGGATGACGTCAGCGGGTGACGTGGCATGGTGTTGGATGGTACAGCGCCTTATGTATTTCTGCGATGCGATAGTAATAAGCTAAAATGCTGTGAATTTGCGATGAATTTGTAGTGAAGCGAGTTTTTAATGATAAATCGTATTTTAAACAAAATATGTGAATAAAAAGAGACATGTGGCGAGGAAGTGTTTACGAAGCGATATGATCTCTTGATGTAGTGGCAATGTCGCATCGGAGCAAAGGAAGCAGCATGCATCTCGGGCGCATGACCGTTGCGATCGCCGATCGCCGACTAGCGATATCGCATCGGCTAATGGGGGAGGGGCGTATATATGTGGCATATGGTATTTGCGATACGCCGATTACGAAATGTCATCGGCAGAACGTCCATCAAGAAGAAACAACAGCGAGCCATAATACCCTTGCGACCTTCGATTGCGATAATCGCGTCGGAGGGGGTCCACGAGGATCGGAAGAATGTTAAGGCAATCGGCAAGGGTTGTTTGTGATCGGAGGAGGGGAATATATGGTTTTGGAGATTATTTGTGGCCTCAGAAGGGGTCCAATAAACTTAAGAGAGAGAATTACATGATTTGGAAGGAGTCCACTGTACTGGAAGATGGTTTTGAAGGGGGAAGATGAGGGTTCTTGCTATGTTTCAGACAAACTTAGCAATTCCCAAGTGTACTTATGGTTATTTTTCAACCAAAGGGAGGGGATAAATATATAAGGGAGTTATTAACATAGTTAAAAATAGGGGATGAGGAGATAGATAGGGAGCTATATAGTAAGGTTAGTGGTTAATATGACCAGTGATAAGAAAGCGCTAAGTATGTGAATCTTAGGCTTTTTAAAGGAAGCAATGATCCATAAAGGAAGTATGAATATTGCTTGAGTAAAGCAGATCTTTACTAGGGTGAATTGTTATGAAAATGATGAAAACGAGAGTTATCAAGTATATCTTGACCTCTCTAGGGGGAGTTAGTAAAGGATTTAGGGGAGAGAAGAAGGGGAAGTTAGACATGCCTCGCTTGAAGTCCTTCAAAATGGGAACTGCCTTGCTATACTGATCGAATGGATATAACTTTTGAAAACACAAAACTGATCATAATCAATGATTCTGCAACCACAAAGCTACCTACCCAGCCTACTTACCTAACATTTTTTCTTCTTTTTGGTTTTGGGTGCACTTAGACTTGCAGACCCAGCTTTTCAACTTTTCTTTTTCTGTCCTCCTATCTACAGACTACCCTTATTTCTTCCAAGGGCCCAGATTAAACAATTGGGCTACTTTGCTTCTCTACCTGTCTAAGAATCTGCCAAGATTAAACTGTTTGGACAGATATTCATTCTCTATATTCTAAAACACGAAATTGAAACCTAGGGAGACCAAGATTAAGCTGTTTGGACTTCCTTTTAGCATGGAAAGTCTTCAAAAATGGAATAATTCTTCAAAATTGGAATGCAGAAGTTGAGCTTTGACTAACATTCTTTCATGGCCTCTTTCTTTGGTGTCTGTGAGTAAATATGGAGCATTGCAGCATGCAAAGTATGACATATTTGGCCTGTAAAAATGTCCATCATGAAATATGAGTAACTTGCTGCAACAAGAGGCTAACATATGGAAAATGAGATATGTGCGAGGGATCGAGGGGTTTCACTAATGCTTTGAAAATGTGTTATTTCTATGAGCATTAGTGTTAAAAATGAATGTTTGTGGAGGATGCAGTATGTGTGAGAGATTTCGCTGTGCGAAACTTTTACTATGTTGAGATTAGGACAGGGAATTTTCGATAGAACAGGGGTTTGTATAGGGAAATTAATGTTAAACTATTAATTTTATTATCATATTATTATTATGTTTCATTGTGCGTATATTTTACTTTTCAGAAGGTGAGGCATATTTTTCGATTTCTCGAAAAATTATCTACTTAATATCTCATTGTGCAATGATAATTTTGCAAATTTCCAAATTGTATATTGTATATCGTATGAATTTTTATAGAGGACGAGGTATGTGTTGTAGAATAGGGAATATGATTATGTTTCTTTATGCTGAGTACAAACTATGTGCAGGAGAGAAGTTGAGGAAGCATGTCGAGATATAGCGTGTGTGGAAGAAGCTATGCAGATGTCATTGTGCGGAGCAAGCATTGCAGAAAAGCATGGGTCGAGACAAAAATGTGGATGAAATACGGACCCCACTAAAATATTAGCAACAATATCCCATAAGTCTAGTTCTTGCTTTGGTGTTATTGTGAACAACATCTATGCATTGTTTAATACTAAAATATTAGCAATAAAAGCCTTTAGTGTCAAGTGTAGCGAACTGCACATTGAAAGCTTTCTTTGCAAAATGGACTTCCTTTGAACTTCCACACATATGCCTAATTTGAAACATATCGGAAATATGAATATATGCATTATTTACAATTAAAATATTATTAATAATATCAGCATAAAGTATGCATTTTTAATACTAAAATATATAATCAACTAAATAGATATAGTATGCATTATTTACAACTAAAATATTATCAATAATCTAGGCATAAACAATGTTACTGAGCAAATATGCATTATTTAATACTAAAATGTTAGCAATAAAACCCTTTTGTGCTAAGTGGGGTGATATGCACATTGAAAGCTTCCTTCGCACAATAGAGTTATTATGCACTTTCGCAGAATAAAGTTCTTCCACACTTCTGCACATATGCCTAATTTGAAACATATTTGGAAATACGAAAATATATTTGGAAATACAAAGATAAATATTATTTGCACTTAAAATATCAGCAATAATATTGTATACATTAATCGATTACTAAGATATTAGCAATAAAATCCTTTAATGTCAATGTATTTATCAATTAATAATACGACTGACTGAAAGACATTCTTGAGAATGAAGATATCTTCCACTTTGAGAAAATATTTATGCAAAAAAAATCAATCAAATAACGGTAGCAGTAGGGTTTTTACTATGGGTTTGTGAGGGAGATTTGATACAAAATGTGGCACATATGTATTTGTGTTATATTGGAAGCATTTGCATTTTCTATTGATGATAATTTTTTTGGAAAACAAGTTACATGTAGGCGAATGGGTGGTTTCGCGAGTGCTTTGATAGTGTGTTATTAATCTTAACAGGGTATATGATGAACATTTCATTGTGCAAAGCTTTTATTTTCTTGATATTTTATATTAGAAACTTTATTTGGTAGGGATGAAATCAAGACACAGTATTTTCAGGAGAATGTGGGGTGCACAGGGAAATTAACATTAAACTATTAATGTTAACCTTTTATTATTATTATTATTATTTTTCATTGTGTAGAGCTTTGACTGTGTGGAAGCTGATGTATGTATGCCAATTCACCAAATAAATTCTTACGTTAGTCGTAAATGAAAATCACTAACGATTTCACTTAACGTAGGGTATAAACAACAAATTAAATATAGCAATACAAATAAATGTAATGCATGAAAATTAATTGTTATATTCGAATTGAGCCAAAATTTCTTATTATAATGTTCAAAAGCTTGAAAAAGAATTGACACTATTCACAATTGGGACGTAGAAGCTATTCTAAACTGATCTGCTTTCTTAATGGGGGCAAAAAAAACAACTATGTAGATTACTACATATCCTCGATATTATTTATTTCAAAACATGTAAAAAATTAACCATCTAGGAACACGTGGCATTGATTCTTTTCTTTATTTTTTAAAGGAAGGCATTAAACTTAAACATTTGTAGTCCAACATTAGTTATTATTATTATTATTACAATTTGTGCTATTTACCAGTCCAATTGTGTTAAGTGTCTAATACATATGTTTAATATTTATATTCTAACATCACAACACTACTTAACTAATTTTGATTGTGTTATCCATAGAGGCATTTGTCAGGTGATCATCATGCAATATTTTTAGCAAACACGTTATGAATGCATGTCAAATTCATTTTCAGAGAAGTTGGTTACAAATAGAATCCTTGTCTAGGTCGTATGATATTGTTTTGGTAGTTGCACACCGTGAGGGGCTATAAAGTGAAAAATGTCTAGCATTAGTGTTAGGTTAACATTGCATTATTAGTTATATATGCAAGTACTAACAATGTTTATACAATGTATTATACAATCCTCTTGCAATAATGTACAAATTTCAGATACCATATGATGTGACAATACTAAATGCGATTGGAAAAAATACACTACTATCATATAATTCCTATTTTTGAAGTCCTTCCATGCTATGGAATTAGAAACTTTTATTTTTCCTATTTCTATATATTTAATCTAACTCATATTGTCATAGTAGCAAAAATGAATACAGACATACCAAATACACATTAAGGACAATTATAACTCTTCTAATATGAATGTTTCTATTTTATTTATTTTACTTTGATTATATTTTCATTACACACCGCGATTTTTTTTTGGTGCCCCCATTACTTTTGGGTCATATATTTTAATGTACTATAACTAAAAGCAATTTTTATAAATTTCCTAGCAAACATATGACACTTATAGATTCATATTCAGGACAACATTTACAAGGAAAAAAGCACTTTGAACATTTCTATAAAACTTTCGTATTTGCTAAAACTAAAATTTATTTAGAATTTTTGTACACTACTAATGATGTTTCTTTATCTTATTTTATTTTCATTAAACAATTCTTACTTAGTTTTAATTATAATGAACTTTTAAGCTGTGATTTCAGCGTAATATTTGTGAACATACAAAAGTTATTGAATTCAAATGATGTCACAGTAGACATGGACGACAATGTGGAGATAACAATGAGCAATACCCAAATAGATATTGTAATAGACAAAACAAAACCAACGGAAAATAGCAAAGAAATAAGCACAAATATGTACTTCTGTGCATGTTCAATTAAATCAATATCATATTTTTCATTTTTTTTTACCCGTCTCTACCTTTCTATTCTTACTTTATTTTTTCTTAAAAAAACCAAAAAAAAAAATTCAATTCAATGCTCATGACTAGGCGTAAAGAGGTCAAGTCTACACCATTGTTAATCGAAGTTATTAGTATAAATATAAATGGAAATATTTTTCATGGCGTTGTCTTGGTCACTATTGATGGTGCTGGATGCTGCCGACATATAGGGGATCTACCCAATGTGAAGTCCTAATTATACCTCAAACCATTTGTTATAGGAGTCCCATCCGATTATATGGTTTGGCCACCATTGCGAATGGTTTAGATGTATGCCTTGGCCACAACACATACACAAGAGATGATAAACATGACTTTGGGGTAACACGTATGTAAGATTTACGTGATCCAAGCATAGAGTGTAAAGGAAAATTCCAAGAACATAAAAGGAGACAAGCCTCTAATAGGGAAGTAATACTAGTATCCTACGAGAGACATGTGGGTGAAAGAGAGAGACTTGTTGATTAACTTACAAATTAGTCCACAAGATAAGCAACAATCATGAAACCATAAATAACATCCATTCAACAAGATCCATATCTAAAGCAATGAAATAGTTCATTATCTTTAGTATTTGTTACATCAACATATACCACAAACATATAAAGAATAGTCTTACTACATTCACAATACATGCATGAAAGAGTGTTAGCTTGAAGAGATTTTAATAATTAATGAAAGATTCCAAGTACATTGTTACATAGGTGGAACAGTAGCTCCAATAGTCAAACATGAAGCTACAAATTTCTTCTCCAAAGAGTGACATTCTCTCCTATGCATCACTAGATAAGCCAAGGCCAAAACTCTCAAAATCCAAGCGCTCTCTTTGAGTTATGAGGACTTATTTATAACAAATGCTATGACTCTTGAGTTTCCTCATGACTCTTTAAATTCTATGACCAATGGGCTTCCATATAACCTTTGACATTCTAAATATGACTCTTTACATTCCACATATGTCTCTTCAAATTCCACATGTACCTCTTAGAATCCAATATATTAGATTTATTAAAAAAAGAAAAACTAAATATAACGAAGTGGCTACATAAGACAAAAATGATCTTCACATAGGAGAAGGAGACAAA
Source organism: Pinus taeda (assembly GCA_000404065.3). Taxonomy (NCBI): domain Eukaryota; kingdom Viridiplantae; phylum Streptophyta; class Pinopsida; order Pinales; family Pinaceae; genus Pinus; species Pinus taeda. The sequence continues at coordinate 2,790 of APFE030934998.1, read as the reverse complement.
TTAGTAGCTTCGACATGGAGTTCATTGGTGAAATATGAGTGTCATGCTCTGAACTCTGTTGTGATGAATTTGACTTGGATCGACAAACCTACCCCATATTGCATCTTTGCCTCCAATTATTCTGACATTATGGATTTGGAGCTATATTTTACACTATTCCACAACCAAGACAACTTCATATGAACTTTAGCCAGTGTAATTTCATATTGTATAATGATGTCCTTAGTGATGTCCAAAACTTTCTGACCAATTTCTTGCCCAATTTATTCAATGTACTGCTTTATTTCCTGCATAATGACATCCTTGTGTCTTACTTCTCTTAATGCACCCACATAAGGCATTCCATGTTTTTGCACCAAAGACTCCAAAACACTATTTAGTCAACCATAAATAGCTATAGTGTTGGTCACTTGTTCACCGAGACAAGTATAGTGATGTAAATGGAGTCTGAGCTCTACTTTGTCAATATTGACAACAATTCTATCCTTTTTTATAGCTGCTATGGAGCTTTTGGATATTTAACACCCCACTCTTATGTCAGATCAACAACTCTATTTACAACCTTTAGGAGTTTCATGATCTCTTGAGATTTCTTTTGTATTCCGACCAGGGGTGCCACCATCTCATGCAAGAGAATCATTTAATTATACAATTGATTCATATTTTCCTCCATTTGTCCCAGTTTCTCAAGTACAACTGACTGGAATTCTACTGTACTGAGATTTCCAGAAGACTCCCATAGATTCTCTACAATGAGATGATCTACTTGTCACTTTTCTACAACCAAATCTTTCCACAACCGTAAATTCTCACTCAAAAGATACTTTGAGTTGTCTTGCATTGATGTTGCAAAAGAAACATTAGTTGCCATGATTGCTCAAGTTTTTCTCCTAGTGTTAGTAGATATTACCTTCTCAATGGATGCATAGACTGGATGTTCAAGATCATCAGGAAGTACCTTCGTCTTTCTTGCACAATCCTCTTCATCAATTGATCGAAGGTAACATTACGTACATCCATGACCATGTCTTCTAGTGGAAGTGAAAGTCCCATCTTGATGAATGGGAGATGGCCACTTGTAAGTGGAGGATCCGATGCAGTGCCTAGTTCATATTCATTGGGCTCAATAACATTCTCTTCCTCCAATTCGAGTTCTATTTCCTGGGTCATCTATTCTTTCTCCAACATTTGTGCAACTTCTTTTTCTTGTAGACACTTTTGTTGTTCTTCCTCCATGCCTTTTATGTTCCTCTTCTTCCTTCCTTATCTCCTCCTCTGCTTCATGTTGTTTTCTAAGTATATCATCTTGCTTCCTCTTTTATTATTCTTCCTTTTGCAAGCACTCCTTCTCCTTCTTGTGCTCTTCTTCTTGTTTCTTCCTTATTTCCTCCTCCTCCCTTTGCTTCTTCTATTTCTGTAATTCAATGGCACCCTTACTAATGGGATCAACCTTGTAATTTATGCTAGTTTCTTCCATAAGATCATGCTTAATCCTCTTTCTAGGTGTTGTGATAACCACTTGAGCAGTTTCTACTTGTTGTACCTCCTCCATTTGTACTTTTGGAATCTATCAAACCTGGGAGGGACCTGCTTCAAATTATGGGCGATCATTTCTTCATGCATTCTACCAATTTTTTACCTTTTCATCCTCTAAAGTATTCATAGGTACATATGCCCAGGTGTACTGTATCCTGTTATAATGTTGCATGCATTCCGAGTCTAGGATAATACCTGTGAAATCTTCTAATTCCAAAATAATGAACTTTACTTTTTAAATATATGATTTTGCTACCTTAAGGTTCTTCAAATAATAAAGTCTAATCCACAAAGGCAAAGCGAGCCAAGGAGCCTTTTTCCTCCTTTGGATTTGTGCACAAAATCCATTGTTTAGTTGATAGGGTACTTCTTACAAGACCACCTTGTTGGTTACATATCTTAACATAACATGAGGAGTTATATGTCAATTAAAGAATATGATGTATGTGTCATCTAATCCGGAAAACCAATCTGCAATGTCATACAATGCCTCCTTCACTTGATTGGTCATGCAAAGGAGGATCTACCTCAAAGATGATATGATAAAGGAAAATAAAGATATTGTCGACCAATAGATCATAGACTCCTCTGAAACTATTCTCTGATAGTACTCTACAATGCCAATAGACAAGTATCTTTTCTTGTGGGGTCTAGTTCCATCTCATCCCAATAAAAGCATATTGAGCACATATCCCATCTAGCAGATAATATTATATGTAAGATTATGGTGCTTTTTGTTCTTGCAAAGATGCTTTGGTTTGCCTTACATGACACTGTAGTTCATAAGAAAGGAAATATGCCAAATTGAAGACCTTACCTCTTGTAACAACCAGGTTGAGCAGAAAGATCCAATTCTCCTCAAAGACTTCTACATTCTTCTAACCATGCAACCTACAACACATGGCTATGAGATACTGATAGACCTTTATTAAGGTTATTGTCGGATATACTGCACTTGGTCTATGATATAATCTAGTAGGTTCTCAGCACCATGACTTAATGATCTCCTTAGTATTGATAGTATACCATGTTACAAATAATTGAGTATTTGCATACTGATTTGGTCTTATGATCTTATAATAGGAGTGTATGTCATGAGAATGATAAGTGGAAATCTCACTAATTATTTCACTATGTAGGACCATATTTGTGTTATCGATATGAGACATGATCCATTCAATGGATTATCCACAAGGCATTACTAGGAACCTACATGCAACTCTGTGTATTATGGACTGCTTAATGTTGATGTAT
>APFE030934992.1:0-24727 GCA_000404065.3 Pinus taeda | reverse complement strand
CCTACTTTAGCCTATCCTACTCAAGCCTACTGTATCCTAGCCTAGCCTACTCCATCCTAACCTAGAATAGCCTATCCTAGGTTAGCCTCCACTAGACTAACCTAGCCTAACATACACTACCCCAGCTTACTCTACCCTAGCCTAGCCTAGGCTATGCTACCCAAGCCTATACTAGCCTACACTACCCTAACTTGGCCTATCCTAGCTCACTCAAGCCTTGTCAAGTCTAGCCTAGCCTAGCATGGCCTACTCTATCCTAGACTAGCCTAGCCTATCATATCCTAACCTGCACTATCCTAGCCTATCTAGCCTAGACTATCCTTGCTTAGCCTAGGCTATTCTATAGCCTAGCCTAAACTACCCTAGCCAACTATATCCCACTTTAGCCTAGCCCAGCCTACCTTAGCCTACTCTACCTTAGCCTATCATACTCTAGCCTATTGAATCCTAACCTAACTTAATTTATCCTGGCCTAGATTAACCTATGCTAACATAGCCTAATGTATCCTTACTTAGCCTAGATTATTCCAGTCTTGTCTAGCCTAGACTATTCTAGTCTAGCCTAGCCTAGCCTATTCTAGTCTAGTATAGCCTAGGCTAATCTAGCCTTGTCTACCTACCCTAGCCTAGCCTACTCTAGTCTAGCCTATCTTAGCGTACATTGGCCTAGACTAGACCTACCTACTCTGCAATTTTTTAGCTTAGCCTACTCTAGGCTACCCTACTCTATCCTAGCCTAACCGAGCCTACACTATCATAACCTAACCTATCCCACTCTAAGCTAACCTAACATAGCCTACTATTGCCTAACCTAACATAGCCTACTCTAGCCTACCTTATCCTAGCCCAGCATACTATATCCTAACCTAACATAGCCTAACATACTCTACGCTAGTCTACTCTAGCCATCTCTAGCCAAACCTGCTCTACTCTAGGTTACTTTATCCTACTCTACCCTAGCATAGTCTAGTATATCCTATCCTAAACTTTTGTAGCCTACTCTACCTTATCCTAGCCTAGCCTTTCCTACTCTATCCTACTTTAGCCTTGGTAGCCTACACTATCCTACCTTACTCTAGCCTAGACTATTCTAGCATAACCTACCCTAGCATAGCCTAGTACATCCCAACCTACCTTAGCCTACTCTAGCTTTCTCTAACCTAACCTACTCTACTCCACCCTACTCTATCCTACTCTACCCTAGCCTATCTTACTCTACCCTAGCCTAGTCTCGCCTATCCAATCTAACCTTTTCTAACCTACTCTAACCTTTCCTACTCTATCCTACTTTAGCCTACCATAGACTACTTTATCCTAGCTTACTCTAGCCTAGACTATTATATCCTAACCTACTCTAACCTGCCTTATTTTAGCCCACTCTAACTAACTAGCCTATTCTAGCCTAGCCTAAACTATTTTAGCCTAACCTATCATGGCCCATCTTAGTTTACTTTATCTTAACCTGACGTAGCCTACTCTAGCTTAGCTTAGCTTAGCCTAAACTACTCTAGCCTAGCTTAGCCTCACATACTCTATCCTACTTTAGCCTACTCTAGCCTAATAAGCTATAATAGACTACCATACCCTAGGCTAGCCTACTCTAGCCTAGCCCAGCCTAACCTAGCCTACTCTAGCCTACTCTAGCCTAGCCTAACTTAGTGTACTCTATCCTATCCTATCCTAGCCTACTCTTTCTTGGCATAGCATAGCCTACTCTAGCCTTGTCTTACCTACCCTACTCTAGCCTAGCCTAGCCTACTTTAGCCTAGAATGGTCTAATATAGCCTACCCTAACCTAGCCTACCTTAACCTATTGTAACCTCTTCTAGAATACCGTACTCTACATTTGCCTAGCCTAGCCTAGTCTAGCCTACCCTACTCCTCTCTATCCTACTCTAGCCTACTCTAGGAATTTATATATACATGATGTAGTTGAGACATTAATAAAACACATATTCAAAATTGATCTTAAAAAACATTTACATCACTATTTCATTTTATAATATAGATTTTAATAGAAAAATAATATCCATTTATATTATATAAATTCAAATATTTTTTCATTATATTATTTTAGTTAAAGATATACCATATTATAGAGCTTAATATCTAATTTATATTATATATATCTAATTTATATCTATTAATATCTAATTTATATAATATATAATACATATAATATCCATTTATATTATATAAATTCAAAAACATAACTTACATATCTTATTGGAGAAAGACATTTAATCTAAACTACCTAGTAGAAGAAATTTAGTTTAATTATAAAAATAAACGCTATTAAAAAATGACTTTTAGGATGATAAGTTAGAGCAGCTCATTTTAATAATTGTGGGAAATGGTCCAAACTATACTCACACCAAACTATAGTAAATAAATAAGTGGGAAGTATACTTAATTAAAACATAACTAAATTACAACATAACTGATCAAAATGAAACAAAACTACTTTATAATTAGATTTAAACTACACTTGCTTCCCCATACTAGTGTTAAAACTAAACTAAAAAGACATTGGAAGTTTTAAACCTACATGCACATTAAACTATATATTTGAATGAAGACAACACAATAATTTAATAATCATGGCATAATCTAAGCCTAATCTAAACCAATGCCTTGGACTACAGTAAAAAAACATGTCTTAAAATACCTTATGGATATCATGACAACCTCTTGCCTTTGGAGAGCACTTCTTTATGAACTGAATTGAATAAGAAAACAATGTTCCTAGATGAGGAGAGCACTTCTTTATGAACTGAATTGAATAAGAAAACATTAATTTAAAAATAAGAAAAGGTAAGCCTTATGGGCATGTTAGGAGAGTTGGAAACAACCTTGGATTCTGTCAACAAGGATCTTGAGTCTTCCACGGCCACAATAGAGGAAAAAGAGGGTAAGCTAATACAAACTGAATTGAATAAAAGAACATTGATTTAAAAAGAAGAAAAAGTAAGCCTTATGTGCACATTAACAGAGTTGGAAACAACCTTGGATTCTCTCAAAAAGGATCTTGAGTCTTCCAAGGCCACAACAGAGCAAAACGAGGGTAAGCTAGTTGATTTACGATGTTTTGAGTCCCTGGGTCTTATGAGAAAAATGTACACAAATAGAATTCCCCAGCGTGAGAAAATAGTGCTACAATTGCAAAAATTTGAGCTAAATTGCCTTCAAATACCCAAAATCCTTATCCAATGAAGCTATAATAGCTGAACTTCTAACTGAGAATGGATTGTTGGTCTTACAGAGACCTTAAACCTCCATGAATTCAGAAGCCCAAACAGAAAAAGAAAAAACATGGAGGACTTGAGGATGGCATGTCCAGTTCAACACCTCCATTAATGTAGCATTGCCAAGGCTAAAAAATTAGGAATGTAATTATCATGCAAGGGGCTAAATATTGAGATTTGTCTGCTCAAATAGTAATCTGACCCAAAATCAATGTATCAATAGTCATTTATTACCTTATTTATGCTTGCACATTACCGGCAGTATGCCAATTATAAATGCGTGATGCCTTTTTGGTGTATCAACATACTATATATGGTACATAATGATAAATGTGGCAACTCGAGAATGTAAATCGTATTTAACACAATGATACCAAAATCAAACATGTGTTCAATCTATTAAATGACTTTATCCATAAGAATATTGTTGTTGATCATGCAAACAACGAGCTGCACCTTGGAAAGGTCTCCCACGTGCACCACTTTTGGTGGTTGGTAACAGATGCAAAATTTGAAACCTATGGGGCACCTGGTAAACCACCAATGGCACATTGTGAGAAACAGAGGAATAAAATTCATAGGTCTAGTGAGGCTTCAAAGTGTAAACAAAAATAAAATTTCACCTACTAGTCTACAAATTGAATAACCCATTTAGCCTTGATGGTTGGTATTGATGTATTCACATATTTTGCCACAACATCCTCTCAATACATGAGACAACAAGCCATGTACTTCCCATGCCTTGGGCCAAACTTGGCCATCATGCTCGAGTGTTCAATAATTGCATTTGTAATCTCGGACACAAATAGTTGCTCATGATAGGTTTTTTGTGCAAAGATTACTCGAGCATAGGAAGAAAACATACATAAAACGAAATTGAGGATATGGTGCAAGATTGATCCAAAACTCTGTCACATCCACAGTAATGATCCCATTAAATATAAAAAATTTGTAATATGCAATATTATATTATTTTTGTGAATTTTCTATGATGTTCTTCCAGAAAATTTAATTGTGGACCCAAAGGACAAACTATTGAATTTGATGCCCTTTAGATTCCTCCTTTCAATTCAGTGTACTATTTTGGGTTTTATATTTCAAAAAAATAAATAAAACCACCCACTAATGTGGGGTGTTCAATCAATAAAAAACATGCCATTCAATCGATTTGTTATGCCAAATAATTTTCCTATATGAGATGAAACGAGAAGTTAGAAAGGTGACCTTTTGGCCCAAGTGGGAACCAAGTGCTTAACACAGGCCGAAAATTATGGTGGATTTCCCTTACCCTAAAAAGAGTAAGAGTAATTCATCCAACCACCACATGGTATCCATTTATGGAATGTTGTATCTCCTCTGCCACAATCAAAACAAATTGCATGTGATTCATACTGGACTACCAATGGCACATTGGCAAGAAAATATGCGATTCATATTGGATTGTCAATGGCACATTGACAAGAAAACATTTCATGAGACAAAATTATTTGTTCGATTATGCATTGTTTGGGAAGATATAAGCAAGCAACCAAGGAAGAGGCCCAATGTCAACTTCCATGGATGTGACCAAATCCTGATGGAGCCCAATGTGTGTGTCGGGAAAACTTTGTTTTTGCATGAATGAAAAATCTGGTAAATTATGTGAGAATTGTTGATTTTTTCCAATCTTATGGTAGAATGAGGATTTACACAGTTCTGAACCTAGGTGCATAAGATAATATATAATTTAGATTAAAACAATTTATATTTATATATGAATATATACAACATCATATGATATGACGAAGGGATGATGACATGCCATAAAGCCAAATGGCATGTAACTATGACTAATATAAGCCTTGACAAAATCCCACTCACAACCAAGAAGACTACAAATGTTACTAATATTTCTCATGGACATGTTGTTAATTGTTCCCCTCTCCACACAGATATATAGGTTATATCCTTTTAGCCTAGCCTTCAACAATTATAGGAAGGCCATTTGTTCTTCTAGCCAAGCACCAGTGGTTACATGAGCTCACATTTCAATAGTGGTTTACCTTCAAGTGTTCTATTAGGAAAACCAAACCTGCACCTAGCACTTAACAATTATGTGGTCTCCTTCACTAGAAAGTAGGTTAGAATAAACATAAATTACAAATGACTTTATGGTAGCAGGGAGAAGTTAATGAGGTCTATTCACTAAGTTCCACTTCCAATGGACTTCGTTGTTTTTTTTTCATGTAGGAAAAAAGTTGTATTTCTATTCATATGAAGAAAATTACATTTTGTAGATGCTTAGAGCATATGCATATGGGTTGTTCCTGAAAATCAGGACGCATAAGAACACAAAATTAACAAGAAAAGAAATAATATGCCAGCAGGCCTACACTTTCCTGACTTTTTTCTTCTCCACTTTTCGCCAACCTCCATTGTTGGGAGTGGGAACAATTATAGCAGGCTGGTTTTCCTCTGTATTCATTGGTTTTTCTTTATCAGATTCCGATCCTTCGGAACTATGTGCTTGTTTGGTGCCGCTTATTTCGAGCTGTAATTGTTGTTGCTGTATCAATTTATTTGGCCCCAAATTGGGCCCCCCGGTGCTCTCTCTCTGTGTATGTTTTCCTGTCTCAATTGCATGTCTGTGGGTTCTGTCTTCAGTTCCTCCTCCTCCAACAGTTCGGTATGCTGCCAACCTTTGGGTTTTTTCTATTGTTTCTTGTTCCCTTTTGGCTCCTTACTAGCCAATGGATAGGCATATTGTAGGTTCCTTGTCTGCAAGCAGCCGCGACATCTGAATGTTGTGTTCTCATAGTCAAGCGGTTGTGTCCACACTGAATTATTAAAATTCAATGTGATGTGATTTGGTAGTCCTTGACTTAGGTCCACCTCTACGCATATTCTGGCATATGTGAAGATTCCCCGAATAACTCTGTCCTCATCTGTTTTAAGGTACTTTCCTAAGGAGTTCCCAATGGCTGTTAAAACTTTTTGGTGCCAAAAATGAAATGGGAGGTTATGCAGCCTTACCCAAACTGGCATTGTTGAAACTATCATGGTATTGGCATCAATGTCCAAAAACTAGGGCATGATAAAGAGCCCATAATTGCCCCAAAACCAAGGCCCCTGATTAATGATGTTGTCTTGTTCCAGTTCTATGCTAAATCTAACTATGAAAAAACCCTTAAGGCATAGATATATTTCACAGTTAGGTGACCATGATGTGAGAATCCATTGATGCGGGGCATTTGCTTTTGGCCAAAAACCATTAAATCTACATATAAGAGCATTATGGGTTAAATCTGTGTATAGATATGTTACCTCCGGCAGAGATACTGTAAGCATGGGTGATTCCGGCTTCGGTTCCACAATGTAGGGGCCTGGTAGCTCTGTTATGGGTTTTTCTGTCTGTTGCAATGGTTCCTTTCCTTTGACTGCATCGCGAAAAGATCCTGTAGTTTTTGAGTTGGCCCCCTTGCATCTGCCTCGCAGTCTCAGGTTGAGGATGATGGTTAAATCTTTAACGACTCCATAGTGCTGGAGTGTGTGTTGGTCCTGCAAGCAGAGTCCTGAAAATATCAAATTTTGGTATGTTACTCGAGTTCCCAGTTTGATCTAGATCTCCTTTTTTAACTCTTGAAAATTAAATCTTTAATATAGTTTTTTGTATGAAAAACCCAACCCGAAGAACCCCTAAGAACCCAAGAAAGGAAAAGAACCCGACTTTTCTTTTTGAAGGACCTGATTCTTCATGGAAGAACCCGGTTCTTTTGGGTTAGTCTGGGAAGAACCCGTACTTGAATCTGGTACTTAGGTGCGGGAACTCGGGACGCGTTCGAGAACCCCACCCCCGGGTGCCCGCACCCGTGCAACAAAGGTACACAACAATGTCTGCCTTCTATCGATCTGATAAAGTTTTGCTTCAGATTTGTATTCATACATGACAGATCAACCATATCCAGGCCCCGATTTACTGGATTGTAAGTGAGATCTGGTGGATCGATGGCAGATGTAGGGTTTATATGTCTTCCCACTGTGTAAAAAGGTTGTCCACCTCCTATGAACAATTTTTCACGTACTGACGTATTAGATCCAGTGTGTGATTCAGTAGATCGAACACGTTCAACAATAATATCATAAGATCTGTCTGATCTAGATCCATTAGCGCGCAGTCTCAGATTGAGGATGATGGCTGAATGTTTAACGAATCCATAGTGCTGGAGTGTGTGTTGGTCCTGCAAGCAGAGTCCTGAAAATATCAAATTTTGGTATGTTACACGAGTTCCCAGTTTGATCTAGATCTCCTTTTTTAGCTCTTGAAAATTAAATCTTTAATATAGTTTTTTTATGAAGAACCCAACCCGAAGAACCTGAAGAACCTAAGAACCCAAGAAAGGAAAAGAACCTGATTTTTTTTTTGAAGGACCCGGTTCTTCTGGGTTAGTCTGGGAAGAACCTGTACCTGAATCCCATACTTATGTGTGGGTGCCCGGGACGCGTTCGAGAACCCCACCCCCGGGTGCCCGCACCCGTGCAACATAGGTACACAACAATGTTTGCCTTCTATCGATCTAATAAAGTTTTGCTTCAGATTTGTATTCATACATGACAGATCAACCATATCCAGGCCCCGATTTACTGGATTGTAAGCGAGATCTGGTGGATCGATGGCAGATCTAGGGTTTATATGTCTTCCCATTGTGTAAAAAGGTTGTCCACCTCCTATCAACAATTTTTCACGGACTGTCGTATTAGATCTAGTGTGTGATTCTGTAGATCGAACACATTCAACAATAATATCATAAGATCTACCTGATCTAGACCCACTAGCACGCAGTTGTCCCTTCTGTTGTCCATCCTCCGTAAATATCTCAGGAACCAGGTCTAGGTTGTTTTCCTCGACAATGGTCTCGTGCTCGCAGATGGCCAAAATGGGTTGTCTTTTATCAGTGGGGAGGCCCCTGATCAAACGATCTGTAAGGCCTACAGCACCCTCGAGAATCTTTACGCGCCCTAGTCTCCTTGCACATTTTCTTCACAAGCTCTCCTTTCCGCCCAATGATACTCCCCACCTTCTGCACCTGAACAATCAGCTTGGACATCGTCTCCGAGGGCCATCTGATCCATTTCTTTTTAGTCGGAGCGTCCCCGATATCGACCTCGCCTTTGGCCCAATCAAGGGTTGCGTCTCGGAACGTTGGGGCTCGAACTGTACTGCCCTCCTCCTGAATGCTGTCCTAAGCCATTCTCGCCCTCGTGCGCAGCTAAGGCCATTTTTTAACAAGGCGTTGAAAAAACTTTAGAGTTGGTATCCCTTTTTCTTATTATGGGTAAGGTCCAATGGACTTCATTGTTATATGTATTATGATTGTAATTTTCACTTTTCGCTTTATCTTTCCACTCTTATTATACATGATCCATAATGGGCTTGATCCAATAACCAACCAAAATATGTATATTAAAATGTATATTTTAGATAACGCTAGGAGGCTTCCTCAAAGATGATCACACTTCATCAATTTTGTACTTCTATTAAATACCTATTTGGGATAACCCTAGGAGGCTTTGTCAAAGATGATCAAACTTCATCAATTTTGTACTTCTATTAAATACCTAATACAATGAAGAGCGTACCATGTGCACATTCCAAATGTCTTGTCTCTCCACTACCATGTTTGATCTCTTAGGGTTTTCTATTCTTGTATATGAGTATTTGCACAGCTGACAGTGGTTTTATGTACCTATTGAATTTCTAGAAATGCAAAAATGTACCTATTGACTTTACTTCTAGATATGCAAAAAAATTACTTGCTTCCCTTTTGGAGGGCATTTTTTCACATTCGTGCTTTAACAAAAAAGGTTATGCTCAACAAATATTCAGATTTCTAAGTTTTCCCCCTTTAAAATCTCATTTATACCCAAGATGCATTATGATACCTTGACAACATGTTCCATGGAGATAGGAGCTCATATCTCTCTTATTTCATGCAATTAATTTTCCATGGTGCTTGAATGTCATATATGTCTTGCACTACAGTCTTTAATGACATTTATAAACAGGCTTGAAATCACTGATGTAGTTCCAAAAAATGCGTTGAAAATACTCAACAAGATTCACTCACATCATGAGAATCAACATTCTCTTATAGTATACCTTCATATGAATTCCTCCCAATAAAACATTATTTTTCAATTTGACTCGTTTTTCAATCATTTCGGGCTATTCCATATAGGTCTTGCACTACAGTCTTTAATGACAGTTATAAACATGCTTGAAATCACTGATGTAGTTCCAAAAATGCATTGAAAATACTCAACAAGATTCACTCACATCATGAGAATCAACATTCTCTCACACTATACCTTCATATGAATTCCTCTCAATAAAATATTATTTTTCAATTTGACTGGTTTTTCAATCATTTCGGGCTATTCCACTTCATGAAGTGGATAAGGATGTAGAGGATCAAGATCAGTGTTGGTTTTCTAGAAAATAAATGCAGGGTAAAAGGATAGCCACACTTGACATTAAGAACCAAAATCAAATATCCAAACCTCATAGAGTTAGTGGGAATGCATGCAACATGCAGAAGCACCAAGATGCATGGCACCTAAAGTAAATCAAATCAGTAATTCTTTTAACACATTTATAATCAACCTTTTAATATTGAATCATTAATTCTTTTAACGCATTTATAATCAACCTTTTAATATTCATTTTAATGTTCAATGTACGGAAAAGAAATATGGTTTGCATATATTAGTTGTGATTTTGGCAACTCTTATGCCCAGTAAAATCTGATCAAGCTAGACTTCACCAAACGTGATTATGTCCTATCATTATGGGAAGATGGATCTCTTCAAAGGTCTGTAAAGATGGAGAAAGATAAAGAACATGATCAAGAGAGGGAGAAAGAAGGGGGAGAAAGATAGAGATTGTGAAAGAGACATGGAAAAAGAAAGAGAGAGAATTGATAAATATACAATATACTTGGATTAATATAGTGGCAAGGTTTCCTTACTCCCAAACAAGAAGAAGAATATGAATAAGCCAATTTCTGTGTTGGATTTGTCAAACTGTGAATAGTGTACTCCCACCTACTATTTTCTTCCAAAAAATAAGGACACCTTCTTTTAACTTATTATCTGTGTTGTTTTGACTATAAGTTATTTTGGCTATTTTGAGGATAAGGTTACTTTTGGGTTTTCCTTATAAGGATCTTAACATTTGTCATTTTAGATTATGAACTTGTTGTTAGGTTTCATTTTATACTAAACTGAATGCCCAATTATATTGTAGTATCCCAAGGCTCCTTCAATTCATCGCACTGATCTTGCAGCATCTATTTTAAATTACATTTGGGTATCAGTGACATCTGGGAGTGAGGATTACACCTTCAAGCATATGCACAAGAACCAATGAGGAAAGTCTTCTTCCACTATGAAGATGAAGATGGCAGGTGTGTAGTTAATTGATGTTTGTAGTGTTATTTCTTTGTGTACAAAGTGTTTTAGGTGAAACAATGTCATTACTATGCTCTTTATCATGGGATATTTAGTATTGAATGATGGTGAAATTTTACATGCTTGTTTTTTCTATTATAATAATTGAACTAGATATGTTGTTGGAGTCTACTTATGTTACAAGAAAGTGTGTAGAGGAGTTTCTAGAAAATATGAAGGATGGTACTGCCAAACAAGATGGTCAAATTCGAATTGAAGACCACTTGGTAGGTTTTTGTAATTCTGCAAGTATCTTTTGCAGTGAGCTTATGAATTGAAAGTATTAGTAGCTGGCCTTGCACAATCTACTCACATTTTTTACTTATTTATAGCTCTAAATTTATGGTGCATAGAACACATTTATGGTGGTCATGGGCTCGATGTAATTGATCAACTATTGAAAAATGCAATTGTTGCTTTGCCTGTCATATTGATCTGCCTAAAGCAAAAGCATGAAGAACGGTCAAGATGTTGTAGAGACATGAATCAAGTCTGGGCTAGAGGTTACGCTAAGAACTATAACAAACCACTTAATCATTGTAACTTTTACTTCAAGCAGCAAGATAAGAAGAGTCTGAGTACTAAGGGTCACATAATCGTTATTTTCTAATATCTTCCTATCTATTATAACTTATTTTATTTGTAATTTTTAATTTTACCTTGAAGTGTCTGGATGAATAATTTTTGGGTACATTTCTGCCTGTAAAGAGTGTTAAATTGTGATAGGATTTTGAGCTTTCCTTCTTATTCAGTTAATGGTAGGGAGTGTACTATTTAAATTAAGACAGATTCAAATACCACTATGATATGAAGCCTTACCCTCCTCCAATGCAATCATAATAGCTCTATGTTCCAGCTTAACGACAAATGTGCTTTGAGCAACCACTGATAGAGGCCAGAGACCTAGAATTACAAAGAGAATCTAGGTTAACAATTTTGAACAAAAAATCCAATCAGGAAACTAGTCAAAATCATGAGAATCCCTTTTATGTGCAACTATGTATCATAAAGAATTAGTAGTTGGAGGTTTACTTTCAGAATAGTACTACTCAGATTCGTCACATCATTTTAGAAAGGCTTGCAGGCTTTTGAACCGATGGTTATAATGTGCAAGAATTTCTTTCGTTGAGTAATCTCCTTGACTATCAGTTTGCAGTGAAGTAGACAAGGCTAGAAAATTGCATCATTACGACTCTATAGATGACATCCTTTGAGGTGCTCTTTTCATGGCAGCTACTTGCCTCTTGAGCATTAGCAGAAAATGTTTGGAAACTACCATTCAGAGTTGATAACTCAATAGAATTTATTAGGTTTGGCGATTTTGGAAGATCCTTAACATTTGCTTGGACTAGTGATACTGTTGCAGATGTTTGATGTTCTTGTATAATATTCTTGGATAGCCTTAACAAAAATTAATTGATGAATTGGTTGCACTATTTCCATTCAACTCCAATGCCAATGCCAATGCCAAAACCTTTGGTAGAAACGATCCTGAATTTTGGATATTTCTATTCTTGGATATTTTGGATTCACTTAAAATATTATTTTTCTGCATTCATAATGCATTGGACCTTACAAAGTAGATTCCATGTTGGAACCTGTTTAACTTCTACAAGACCATAATCCATTGTATGCTCCACACCATCCAAATCAGAACAATTGCAACCATGCAAAGGATTTGAATTTCACTGCAACCGGCTACAAAACTGCCTACATCTACATTCTAAAGTAGTTGTATGAAGTCACCAAACAGCGCAGATAAAACAGAGATATCAAATCCCTAGATATCCAGAGAATTTGGAGATGCGGGGAATCGAACCCCGTGCCCCTACAATGCGCATGTGAGCTACATCTACACCAATCTTGCTCTTATCAGAGGCGGCAAATGGATAATAATAGTCCGTCAGATCAGGTAGTTCGTTGGTTTGGGTCCGGCGAGATAATTCATGTGAATTACCATGGCCATGGTCTGAAACAAGAGATAATTACAATCGCCAGCCATTCTTTGCAACGCGAGATAATTCGCCATTATCAGCAACGTCGTATGATACGTGCGCTATTCATAGCGTACGCGAGTCACTTTTGCCAGGTATGTGGAATGTCTGTACCAGATATCTATGGGGCAAACCATTCCCGACACCGTCTACGCGAGTTCATTTCGGGCTACTCATGGCCGGTTATGTGAGGTATTTCCGGGCGAGGAGGCACGATAGGCGGGGTATGTGACTTATCATTCCGGTTACTGCGGGAATAATGCGACTTATCATTTCGGTTACCTCTGGCGTGATAACACGACACCGTCTACGCGAGTTCATTTTGGGCTACTCATGGCCGGTTATGTGAGGTATGTCCGGGCGAGCATGCATGACAGGCCGAATATGGAACTTATCATTCCGGTTACTGCCGGATATGGCGACTTTATCATTCCAGTTATCTCCGACGTATCATTCCGGTTATCTCCGGCAAGATAACGCGCGTATACGGCAATGATAAGCCGCGTATCTATTGGCGATAAGTCGCTTTTCAGGTAGATAATTCGCATATTGAGCATAACTAACCCGCATTGCAGAGAAAGACCTAGCATATCTGGCGAAATATGCTCGGATAGGCATAAATGAACTCGCGTATTCAAGGAGATGCCTACCGGAAATAGTTCGCGTTAACCAAAAATTGCGTAACCGCGGAGGCATTTGGCATATCTGGTAGCGTATCCTGCGAATAACCGAGGTATCACTAGCGCATTGATACGGACTAACTCACCTATGAATACGCGTTGATAACGAATATTTCCCGTCCATATGACATAAGAGAAGTTATTAACAAACCCTATAGGAAACACTGATAAGCGAAAATATAGGTATATTATGATAATGAACATAACCCGGCACAAAATGGCTACGGTAATTCTATTCGTATATGCATTACGGAAACACAGGAGGATTAAGTTACTGACTATTACCCGAACACCTATTACCCAAACACAGCGCGGCGAAAAGATTCGCAAAAAGCAGTAATTGTGAGAATTTGCCTGGTCTTCTTGCAGCAAACGGGAAAAAAACAAGAAAATACAAATTACTCTCAGCAGTCATGGTCGCTAGACTCAAATATAATATGTATGGTCTGAAATACATGTCAATGGCACTTTCTCATGTGCGACTACAAAGAATACACATACCAGGCAATTGACACTTTCTCATGTGCGACTACAAAGAATACACATACCAGGCAAGATATGGGCAGGTTTTGAAAGCGTATCAACTCAAATTAACCGCTGCCACCTTGTTTGAATGCCAATAACGTCTAGCACCTGCTGCTCTCTGTATCTACCATGACTGCACCGCCCAGTAATTAGCTGAAATCAACTTACAATTCTCTGAATTTTTCAAATGAACACCGTAACAACAACAACAGAAGATCACCGAATTCGTAAAGACGGTGAAAAAGAAAACAATCACCTGTGCAACTCCACTTTCAATTCATCGGCCACATGCATATCAAAATGTCAAAATCGTCCTTCTGCTCCAAAGAAAATCAAGAAAAGGGATTACCTCATTCATTAATTTCCGTTGACCAAACTTGGGGACTCGATTAAGGCTCGATATGACCAAGCCATAAGGTGGGCAAGTAAGACCGATAGCAGGGAGGGAGAGCTACAAACATCAATAGTGAATGAATTTCCAATTTACTAAGCGTGAGATATAAACATCAATAGTGAATGAATCTGCAATTTACTAAGCGTGAGATATGGGAGAACCACCGATGGTAGAAGCGTGAGATATGGGAGAAGCACGGAAGGCAGAAGCCTTGATTCAGGCTCAAACGTTCCATACCGATAGCAGGAAGGGAGAGCAACATGAATAGTGACTGAATCAGCTCCAATCTAAATGATATATTCAGGCTCAAATGTTCCATAGCGATAGAAGGAAGGGAGAGCAACATGAATAGTGACTAATCAGCTCCAATCTAAATGATATATGGGAGAACCACCGATCGTACGATGGTAGAACCCTCGCCGCAGCTCGCTCTGCTTTCTCATCCAGTGGCGGCCCGCATGGAGGCCACGTTCCATTTTTCATTATTTTTTTATATGATGTTGATGATATAGAGTTTTTATGTATAATGTTTTAATATTTTATATAATGTTGATGATATAGAGTTAGAAGATTTTTATATATATAATGTTTACCTATTTTAACAGAGTACATATTTTTTATATATATAAGTTTTAGTATTATATAATGTTGATGATATGGAGTTAGATATTTTTTATATATATAAATGTTTTTATTATAATATGGATTAGTTAATTTTTTATTTTCCTATTTTCATATTTAATTAATAATTAATAATAATATAATAAATAAATAAATGTATTGTATATAAATACTATATATAGTCATATAATATTTATGTAATTAATTAATGTTATATGTTTATTATATATACAGTTTATATTAATGTTATATATATAAAGAAAAAGAATGGGGCTTAATTATTAATTAATCAAATTCAACTAGTAAGAGTTAAGACTAATATAATAGAGATTTAGCGAAATAGTGCTCTTCAACTCTTATGAGCTAGGTTTAGCGTTTACATTTGTTACAACCATGAAACTTTCGCAGATTTTCTACTGTCGACTCTAATATTTCACTAGGACTTCGTTTTAGCTTGATTTTGATCAACTTATGGCCTCCTCATAAGCATAGAAGGCTTGGATGAAATGGAAGTAGAGGAGAAATCCTCTTCGAGATATCTAAGCAACTGTAATTCCAAGAACCCAATTACTTTTTTGACATGCCAATGGCTCTTCTCTATTCACATTTTGGGGTCAAAACTTATGTCATCCTTGGGTTTCCATATTCATTTTGTAAGCTCTCTTAACCATTCCTCGTGGCACTCACATGGCGCCATGGGGCATATTACCTTAGGGCATGTTCATTAACATAATTCCACTCACGCCTAGGGAAATTCAACCCTGCGACCTTCAGGGAGGTTCCATCACAATTAGAGAAAGGGAGGTATCATCTCATGTGAGGGCACTTGACTCTTTGTACTTAGTATCATTGTTGAAATAATCATTGTAATTCAACCCCTTAGCTAAGATATAGTGTCACTATAGTGTATCCACAATTCCATGCAACTTCTTATAGTTGGATACTTGATCATCACTTCAAAGAATGTCTTCAAGTGTGTGTTGCACCACTAATCATAGATCCCTTGGGACATATCAATATCAGGCTCTAGTTCTAATGGCAGTTTTTCTAGCACTATTAGCCTAGGTGCAATATAGATTTGTGTCTTGGGTTCATCAAAAGATCATTGTTCATCTTCCCATTTATTGTCTCCATTTTCCTTGGTTAAGTAATTAAAACACAATGAGATGTCAAAGCAATGTGAGGTAGACTTGCAATTGGTCATTGAGATAGGTTGGCATTGACAATTTAGTTACGACTTGTATCACCTCTAGCTTGACATAAAATACATCTACACCTTCCATATAGCCCAAATAAGTTATGAAGTCCATGGAAAATAAACTCTTCTTCAAATTCATCAAAGGTTTCTTCTCTCTCACATCTTTTCATAATACAACTTTGACATATTATAAATGTTATGTCCATATTTTTCTATAGAGGAGAACGGTATCACAATACACAATGAGAAAATAACCGAGATAATCTCTTGATACATGATTCACCAATCGATGGAATTTATTTGGTGCATTAGTGAGTTCAAATACCATTACCAATATGCATACAACCATGGTAAAGTTTGGAAGCTCGTTTTCCACGTATCTTCTTTCTTAACTTGTACCCTAAATTAAGCTCAATCTCAAATATATGTGTTTCTTATGGCTTGCAAGCATCCCCATGATATAGCAAAGGGGAAATATTCCTTTTCTACTTTATGTTGAAAGAACAATGTAGGAAACCTCAATAGAAATCCAAATAGCACACAATGAGACAAACGAAGTGAAAATTACATTTTAACATTGTATATTTTACAAAGAGTTATAATGCATATTCACAAGAATGACACCAAGGTTTCTCCACTAAGCATGTTCATACTAGTGACCAAAACACTATCATCAAAATTAAATCCTATCTAAATAGGATAAACACTCCAACCTAACTAAACATTTCCCTTTATTGGAACTACCAATTATGAAACTTAAGTAAAACTAATCTTCATATTTATGATTAAATTACAAGCATGATATGTCACGGAGGAAATATTTCTTTACAAAAGGTTCCTTTTCACTCGAAGGATCACAAAAATTAAAGTAGAATAGGAGACTAAGTATCTATTTCAAAAGTTTGTCATTGGTAAAGATATTATTAAACTTTTCCACATTATTGACTAATGAAGTTTATATTTTTTAACAACATAGGAGTATTAATATGTAAATATCAATTTTAAAATACTATTTCCTAACACCGAAATCTATTTCATATTATTATGATACTCTCGAATCTCATATCCATCCAAAAATTCCAACACACTTTCTTGTCTAACCTTTAGGGGATGCCAACTTTCACAGGAAAAACAAGATCTTTATAAACAATACTAAAATAACATTGGAACATCACACAAGTGAAGGTCTAGATGAGGCTAAACTCTAGAGGGAAACTGTAAAATTGTATGGATTTTCATCAACAAGCAAGGTACTCTCTACATTTACATTGAAGAGTGGATTCTAGTGAAATGGTAATTCATTGGCTAATCTATTTCAGCGTTAAGATTAGGGCCCTAGAGGCACAATACATTCATCTTCTAGTAAGGTTGGTCAAGCCAAAAAATTGTGATGTACTGAAGGGATTTTCTAGCAAAATCACCACAATCATTAGTGGAAATGGAAGACACTATTGTAAACAAAAACACAATTGAGTAGAAGTGATGTGATCATTTGTTGCAGTCAGTGAATAGGATGGATGCATTATTCTACACTACCAACAATAGCGCGAACACAAGAGACATATTGAAGTGTTGGGTAAGGGAGCCATCAAAGCTTAGGATTACACTAAACCATATCTATAAGATAAAGACACTCAGAAAAGCCCACGAACTCTTGGTCATCTTTTCAGGTTGCTTGTATGGCTAAGAGAGTACAGAGACCTTGTCGTAGAGTTGGGTGGTTCTATTAGATCAGTTCGAAAGTGAAGGAAAACCTTTCAATTGGTCTGACATGTCGACTCTCCAGCTAATAGTGCATGTATCAAATTCCTGGAGTCCGCCCAAGGATCAACAAGAATGATTCTTCATGTTCGCATACCTTCTCGATTGAATCTATGCCCATTATCAGTTTCCTATCGTGGGTTGGGAATGGACACCTTTAGAGAATATTGTGAACGTATATTGCAAGTTACTCTTAGAGTGCAACTACCGAGGAATCATGGATAGACTATCTGACTACTTCGCTTCCCCTCTGTACCTGATGATCTTTGAACAAGATCTACCTTACATGTCCCAGGAAGCAATGAAGGCATTGCTCAACATTGCAGATTGGTATGCCTCACCTGATGACACCTTCATCAAGATGTACAACACAAAGAAGGCTTCACATTTGTTTCCAAATTTATCCACAAACAAGATGGTCATGCAGGAGGTTTCATACCACATCTCGATAGGGTTATTAGCTGGATTGCAGAGGAAGAGGAAGGAACCATGGCCTATGCTTCCTCTGCGAATTGGGTTGTACGTTATCCAGAGTTTGAAAGAAGTAGATTCCAAGGTCGAGGACTTCAAGAAGTTTAAGTTCTACAACAAGAGTTTCAATCCATATGATCTGCATGGATTATGTAGCGACCATTGTTTGTGAGTGTACTATCCTTGGATACATGGGGCATGTCATTAGCTAGGGGAATGCCCTTGGAGATATTGTTATAACTCCTCTAGGCTGAATGAACTGGTCAGTGTGGTAGTATAATGGCTAGTAGCACTCAAGCCAACAACACCACAGGGATCAGCAATGAAAGAAGCAGTAGGCAACAAACCTATTCAAGAAAAGGCAAGAGGAAGATTTCTATGAACCCTCTCCAGTCCACACGAAGGCTATACACAGACCCGATAAATCGATTGACAATTAAATTTCGTTTAAAGGTTCCAACAGATGATTACACCAAATCATACATTAAATGACTTTTGCAACTCGCCAATTCCCACTATGCTGAGTTTGACTTAATAATGAGATTATCTAAAATAAGAACACACACAGGCCACTATCATTTCATTCCTCAGTTTACAATAAAAAGACTGATATTCAAGTTCACGCTCATCAGAAAATGATACACACACAGCACAAATTCTATTCATAGAAAATAGCAATACAGGGTCTCCGTCTCAGGCCTCATTCACAAGAATTGACCTCTGTCAGCATACAAACCACAATTTTATTCAATGAATGGAACAGAGTATCGGCTCTTGCCCAATTACACAGAGACTGATCACTAATTTTTTTTACACACACACCTCGCTACTAATTTGAGCTTGCGCTCCACACAAAAGTCCACCTAACTATCTCTCCTTCTCTCTTAAAAAAAAACCCTAGGCTCTCGCCCCACCACAATTTTATGATGAGCTTATTTTCTAATAATAGTGCATGGTATCTCCTGCTTTGCTGAAATATCATAACAACAAAGTTCTTATCTTATCACTCTCGATCACATTTGTTTAACAACCTTATCTCTGTTCTAAAATAAGGCAATCTCACACTTATTACAATAACAAACTAATTGAGAAGTTTATTCTTCCTAGTAATCCCGAATTTGGCAAACCCGTCAATGAATTTTTACTGTGATTAGCCACAACATGTGGACAATCCTCCATATTGCTGGCTAATTCCGATCCTCCTGCATCAGACTCCCGAAGTTGAAAGTTTCCATGACCTCCTGGTCATGTGTTTCTTCTGTTGTCCATCCGGTATCCCAAACTTTACTTTGTAATTGGTCATCACTTTCATTATGCTGTTGATTTAATTTTTCTACCACTGTCACTTCTGTTCCTCCAAATTTCCAAATCTTCATTTGCTGTTGTCCCCTGTTCTCGCTGATACAAACTCTTGTGGTCAATTTCTCCTTCTTGCTGTCCTTGTTCTCATCTAATTTCATCTTCCACAATTTCTCAAATTCCTTCTTACCATTTGTCTTTAACTGAACTCCACTGACATCTGTCTGTTGTACATTCTCCTTTTCCATACAAATTATAAATTTTTTGTCCAAATCTTCCTTGCCTTTTCCATTTACAATCTGTTGTTTGTACTCTACAGCCTCTCTTTCATTATCATCAAAGATAATTCTTCCCTCTATGTCTTCAGATTTGTCTAATAACTTTTCCAGCAAAATGTCAATTTTTCCATATTCAATAAACATGTCATTTGCATATAACTCCTCCTTCATTTGTTTATCTTCAGCTCCTTTAATCATGACAATTTCCTTGTCAATACCATCATTCTCAAAATTATTAAATACATGTTCAAAATATCTTTCTGTTTCAGCCATTTCTTACAGTAATCTCAGTTCTTCATCAACATGCATAAGCACATTGTCCAATCGTTGTCCCTCACCTACCAAACCTGAAAACATACACAACATGTCAGTTTCAAAAATGCAAGGCTCTTCATTTGAGGCCTCAATGATCAGCTCCTCATGCTCCTCTGAACTATTCTGATAGTTCAGTAAATTATTGAGAAATTCTTCCTCAACATTTCTGATTTCTTCTTCATCATCAAAGAAAACTTCTAGGATTGAAATTTCTTGACTAGGCAAATTCATCATAAGTTTGCAGAATACCTTCCTGTTCTACACAAATTCCTCCAATACTCAGTTTGTCCAAATAAGACAATAATGCCTCTTCCTCTTCTCTGATAAGACTTTGATCTTTCAAATATTTCCTTGGCTTACCTTCTTCAACTAAGTTCTCGGTGTCAGCTTTCCTTCTCTTCACTTCATAAATATGCAATGCATTTGTTTCCTTCCCTGTTTCCATTTCCCATTGGTCTTCTTTCCACGCTAAAATTCCTTCAAATATGATCCAATAAGTTTCTACTAAAAGAAGGCATAACCATTTAGCCATACCTTTTAATTTCCTCCACCAATTGAAGTCTTGAAAATCCTTATGCATCTCCTTTCTTTCTTGTCTTGCCTTTGCTCCTTTCACAGGTTCAAATTCTTTAAGCTGCATACCTGCAAATTTACATTCACAGAAATAATTAATCCCAAAAATATGAGATCCTCTTCTCTGTATGGATGATGTCAACACATTCCTCTCATTCTCATCTGCATAGATCAGTTCTTCTCTACTGTCATCACCGTCTTCTTCCCCAAGGAGAGGTCCTTTCTCTGGTTAACAGATGTATTCTACTTCTTCATTCTCAGTTCTTCGAAGTAATAATTTCTCAGCAAACAATTCTCTAACAGGCCATTTAACTCTTCTTCCCACATAAAATCATTGTTTCCATTTTTCTCTAATTCCTTTCAATACCAGCTTCTCCAAATGACTGAGTTCTGCCTTCATCTCAGCCAACCCTATGTCCCTTTCTTCTTTACTCATTCCTTTGAGTCCAACTGCTTCAGCCCTCTTTTCCCTATGTCTGTGACTTTCCTTTGTACCCCTGTCATGACCATCAATATTCAATTCCTTTCCTTCCTCTGGTGAACTTTCCTTGTTCACTAGTGAGCTGCAACTAACTTTTTCCATTTCGCCTGTAACAAGTCTCCTTCATGCCTCACCAAACTTTCCTGAGTTTAGTCTTTTGGCACCTATTGGTTCTTTCCTTGAACCTTTCACTGACTAACAATTCTACCAGCACTCTTCTTGCTGGAATTGTTATCCCCTATCCACAATCACAGTTGTGGAGCTGCCGCATCAACTTCTACCCAACCTCAGTTGGAAGTTGTTCTCATCTCCTCTTGAATACTTCTTGCTCACTACCTTCTTCATTCAGTAAATTTGTTTATTGCGGGGTATTGTCACGTTTACACATCTGGGATTTTCTTCTTGCTCTATCTTCTTTACATAGCTCATATGCTATGATGCTGGTACATCTCATTCCATCTTTCAGCAAATCCACTACTTCCACTAACCTGCACAATCTTTTCACATCAAAGTATCTCTCAACTACTATCAATTCCTTCCGACAACCTGTTTGTAAGAAAATTTTGTTTTTCCTACCCAATCTCTGCTCTTCTGATCATCAATACCATTGCATTCAACATTTTTTAAACACTCTTCAATCAAATCAGTGATGCAATCAACGTAAACATTCTTACCAGACCTTCCTAGGTATTCTCTGCTTCTCCATTCTAATCTCAACATCGTTTATAGCCTGATCCTCATATTCATCAACGCACTTCAGGCAATTATACATCTGGAAAAATTTAAAATGCGGTTTCCCAAAACAATCTTTCAGAGCGTTAAGCTGGCTCTGATACCAAAAATTATGCAGGGTAACCCCGCCAAACCCAGAATCTACAACTTACCATCGGCAAAATTTCAAATTTTCATACTAATTTAGCTTCTAACCCATTAAACTTAGGATACAGCTCCCATTTGATAGATGACTATGAATTGAATTGATTGAGAGCATGACAGATAACATTAGACTTAGCAATTCAAACCCCAATCTTAATTCTGGTATGTGATCTTCAGCTGATTACTATTCAATAATTCCAATAGTTGTTCTGACTCGGAGGGCTCCAGATAGCTTGCAACAAGTTTCAAGACTTTTGTTTCGTTTTTTTGCCAAATTCCACACTGTACCAATTCAAATCTTGCTAACTGAAGCAAGCTTGTTCTCCCCATTAATCAAAAACCACCATCATCAAAAAATATCCTTCCAGCTAGCCTTAATTCTTCATCAATACTTCCTGGTGAATAGCATCTGATGGTAGGGCTTGATCGTGAACCAGACACTAAGGAAAAATGAACCAAAGGTTCTAGATCTCGCAAAGCAACCTCGATGCGCTTGTCTTTTAACCCAAAAGGCTTTATCAAATTGTAAGGAGGTCTTTTGTGGCCACGCAAAACCCCATTTGAGTGGGAATGGTCTTCATTCAATGTCATACTCTGGACTCTGCACAGAAACAAAATTCCGCTACTTGTAAGAACAACATTGTTCTACAAGATCTATTATCACTTCTTCCTTTACGCCCTCCTTACTGTGAGGATCCAAAGCATTTAGCATCTACACTAACACATCAATAATATCACGAGCATTCTGAGTATCCATCAAGCTAAGATGTTTGCGGAGGTGTGAATATTGATCAATAAGTGCAAATCGCTATTTTCCACTACACATTTTCCATTTCCACCTGGACTTGATTGACTGATCTAACTCAACTTGCAATCTTAATATGACACAGGAATTTGGGCATTTACATCGTTCCTGATGTGATAACTATCCAAAGACACCTAATCACAATTCTCTTGAATGCCGCAATTATAGACCATTACTATAGTTCCGCTCCAATGCAAATATCAAACACCTTCTGATCCGATCTAATCGGTGATCCATAGTTCCGATATTATGTTTTCGGATCCAATTTCACTTCAACCAACTTTACAGCTTTTCGCATTCATTTCCCAGTGTCATCCGTTGTGATATGAACCCTCTTCGGTCCACACGAAGGCTATACACAGACCCCGATAAATCGATTGACAATTAAGTTTCGTTTAAAGGTTCCAATAGATGATTACACCAAATCATACATTACATGACTTTTGCAACTCGCCAATTCCCACTATGCTCAGTTTGAATTAATAATGAGATTCTCTAAAATAAGAACACACACAGGCCGCTATCATTTCATTCCTGAGTTTACAATAAAAAGACTGATATTCAAGTTCACGCTCATCAGAAAATGATACACACAGCACAAATTCTATTCATAGAAAATAGCAATACAGGGTCTCTGTCTCAGGCCTCATTCACAAGAATTGACCTCTGTCAGCATACAAACCACAATTTTATTCAATGAATGGAACAGAGTATCGGCTCTTTCCCAATTACACAGAGACTGATCACTAATTTTTTTTACACACACACCTCGCTACTAATTTGAGCTTTCGCTCCACACAAAAATCCACCTAACTATCTCTCCTTCTCTCTTATAAAAAAACCCTAGGCTCTCACCCCACCACAATTTTATGATGATCTTATTTTCTAATAATAGCGCACGAGATCTCCTACTTTGCTGAAAGATCATAACAACAAAGTTCTTATCTTATCACTCTCGATCACATTTGTTTAACAACCTTATCTCTGTTCTAAAATAAGGCAATCTCACACTTATTACAATAACAAACTAATTGAGAAGTTTATTCTTCCTAGTAATCCCGAATTTGGCAAACCCGCCAATGAATTTTTACTGTGATTAGCCACAACATGTGGACAATCCTCTACATTGCTGGCTAATTCCGATGCTCCTGCATCACAAAGAGTGTAAAAATTCGTGTGTAAGGAAAAGTAAGCCTTATCGCATAATTTGTATCGTAGAAGCTAAATTAAAGCATTGAAGAATATTTTACCAATTTGAAATAGAAGTACAAGATGGATGTTTCTTAGTGATTTCTACATTGCAAATAAATACATCAAAATAGAACTAAGATATTTTAGTTGTAGAATGCTAATTGGCCCTAATTTTGATGTGGCTTACAAAATGCAAAAATTTCGTATTCTACATCTTTATTGCACACATCTTATTCTCTTATATCTAGGTTTCACAACATAATCTCACAACTTACCCATGGTAATTAAAATTATTTTAAAATAAATAATTTCATAAAAATAAATTTGTATCGTTAAATTCTATAAAATTAGTAAATACAACCTTATAAATTTTTCTTAGTTTTTTAGATATGAGTGAACAAATATATAAAGAAATATATTTTAAAATGTAATTATGATATTTATATGTCTTTTTATAAAATGTCATATTTTGTAAGAGAATGTTATTTGTTTTTCTATCCGTAAAAGTTTACTCTTTCCATTTTGAATTATAGCA
>APFE030934983.1:0-12902 GCA_000404065.3 Pinus taeda | reverse complement strand
AGTTTACTGAGTTAAGTCCAATTAAATTAGTTCCAAACTGTTTGAGGAACTAATAGTGAGTTAACAATCAGTTGATGCATTAATGCACTCAACTAGTGCTACTCTAGTTAACTGAAGATTCCCTCATCAGAAACTCATGCACATCTATTATGAGAAAGACTCAGTTGAGATTAAAGTCAAGGACAATGTACTATCAGTTGCATGTGTTTTCTCATGGAGAAAACTCATGCATGCAGTCAAGGATTAATCCTTGAGGATTGCGCAGTTTTGAAGGTGAGGTTCTCCACTTGGTAACAAGAAAATCATCCACAAGGACCAACGCAAGGAAATAGGAGCATCTGTGAGGATTGTACTAAGAGCTAGCAAGTTGTGAGTGTTAGAGTCGGTTTGGTCAGTCCTTCGTCAGAGATAAAAACTCTTTATGCATTTCATTTTTAGGTGTCCCGCTCCATTTTAGCTCGAAAAAACTTTGGATCCTCATGATAAAGCATTTCACCCGACATCAAAAGATTAACGATCTCATGCTTTAGGGGGCAGCTGTTAATAGAAATTTTTGGGCACTGCAACCCCAATCATATATGTCCATAAACCAAGGGCTTCTAACTCCCTAAAAGTGTTGCTTCATGCCCTAAAGGAACAAGGTCATTTGATTACATCATCTCCCAGAAGTTCTCCACAGAAAACTGCTCAGAACTGGTCAAAACTGGACCATACAGACTGCCTAGTGCAGAGGGTGCGATGCATCTCACCTGCTCAGTGTAAAAAGTGCGATACATACTGGAAAGCCCTTCTATAGGGTGTGATGGGTGAGAGTAGACAAATGGTAGAGACAGTTTTCAAGGTGGATGATCATCTAATCTTCCAAAAACTTCTCTTGTGACACTTTCCTCTCTGAATTCGCCCAGGGATGAGTAAGAGATCATCAATCTCCAAGTGGAATCAAGAACTATTAGAGAGAGGAAACTAATCAAAATCCTAGAAGCTAACTCACCCCCTGCAATCATCTATATATGGATCCCTTATCCCAGAGATCCAAAGGCTGGAATCTTGTATCTTTTAAGGAAGTGCTGCTGGTTTCCTGGTGCAATATCATAGTGTTGTGTGCTCTAAGATTTTCATGAGTTGAAGAAGGGCTTTCATGCTGGGAGGATCAAGCTGGGTCAGATCAATGGGTTGTAATCCTCTCTTCTAACCTCTATATCAATAAAGATATTCGAGTTTTCCTCCACATTCTTGTATGTTCGCTGATATATGCATGCATGTGGTCAATATATATCAGGTCCTATATTGTTTATGACTGTAGATCTCTGCACTTTGAAGGTATTATGCTGCTTTGACTTTACAGGTACTCTTTGAAGCGGAGTGGTCAAGGGAAGAGCTACAAACATCTGTCATAGAGGAGAAGGAACAAGTGGAGAACCAAGCGAAAGATCAAGGTTGGTATTCTTTGATCCTCTCCTATCTACTTCTCATAAAGGAAAGCGAAAGTAACTTTAATCTGTTTGTTTCTAAGATAGCTACTCGTCTTAGTGGGACTAGCAGCTCTGCATAGACACTAGATTTCCCAATAACAATATTGATTTATGTGGTCCATCAAGGAAAAAGTCACCTCGAGGAGAAGAATACTTTATATTGTTCATTGACGACTTTTCCAGGATGTGTTGGATAGGATTTCTGAAGCATAAAGATGAAGCTTTCAAAAAGTTCAAAGCATTCAAAGCCTTGGTTGAAAATGAATCAGATCGTAGAATCAAATGCCTCAGGTCTGATCGAGGAGGGGAATTTACCTCAGATGAATTTTTAGATTTTTGTGAAGAACATGGAATAAGAAGGGAATTCTCTACTGCAAGGACTCCCCAGCAAAATGGAGTAGAGGAAAGGATGAATAGAATGGTTCAACAAATGGCTTGTGCTATGCTTGATGAGTCTGGAACTCCTGCAACCTTCTGGGGTGAAGCTGCATTTGCTGTCATTACTATTCTCAACAAAACAAGTGTCTGGGTAAACAACACTCAAACTCCTCATGAACTTTGGTATGGTAAGACTCCTACGGTAAAATACTTCAAAATGTTTGGAAGCAAATGTTACATCAAAAGGACTGATGACAACCTTGGCAAGTTTGAACCTAGAGTAGATGAAGGCATTCTCCTTGGTTACTCTTCTCGAAGTAAAGGATATAAGTGTTACAATAAAAGACTTGGAAAAATTGTTGAAAGTATTGATGTGGTGGTTGATGAAGCAGGCAGCAATCCAAAGCAGATAAAACCCAAATATTTTGAAGATGAAGAGGACTATCCTTCAAAGTCAAATCGGAATAATGATGAAGAAGAAACATATGAGGCACCAGAAGAACAGATAAGGGTAGAAGAAAAGACTCCACCCAAGTACGTACAAAAGAATCATCCAGAAATTCAAATTTTGGGACAGAAAGAGGCAGGTGTTCAAAAAAGAAGAACTATAACAGAAGCTTCAAGCTATCTAACATTTCTCTCCTCCATTGAACCATGAAATGTAAGTGAAGCATGCAAAGATGAATGCTGGGTCAAGGCTATGAATGAAGAACTTGAGCAGATTGAAAAGAATAACACTTGGGAATTGGTTCCTAGACCTAATGATAAGAATGTCATAGGGACCAAATGGATATTCAAAAACAAGCCAAATGAAAATGGAGATGTTATTAGAAACAAGGCCAGAATTTTTGTAGAGGGTATGCTCAACAAGAAGGTATAGACTTTGAAGAAACTTTTACATCAGTTGCTAGACTTGAAGCCATAAGAATGTTAATGCTCTTTCTAGCTTTCAGAAGTTCAAAGTATATCAAATGGATGTGAAGTCTACCTTTTTAAATGGAGACTTAGAAGAAGAAGTGTATATTGAGAAACCAGATGGATTCATCCTTAGAAATGATCCAAAACTTGTATGCAGACTTAAGAAGGAACTCTATGGTCTTAAACAGGCTCCAAGGGCTTGGTATTATCATCTGGACAAATACCTCCATCAACAAGTTTTCTCAAAAGGATTAGCATATAACAATCTATATATAAAAATTGATAATGATAAATTGCTAATACTTGTTGTGTGTGTTGATGATATCATCTTTGGTAGCAATGAAGAAGCCATGAGTCAAAACTTTGCTTTGGTGATGCAGAAAGAATTTGAAATGTCCTTGCTTGGTGAGCTGACATATTTTCTTGGTTTACAAGTCCAACAAAATAAAGACGGTATCTTTCTATCACAAACCAAGTACCTCAAGCAGATCCTAAAAATATATGGCATGGAAGATTCGAAACCAGTATGTACCCCTATGGTAATAGGGTGCAGTCTCAGCACAAATAATGATTCAGAAGTAGTGCATCAACAAACCTATAGATCCATCATTGGTAGTCTGCTCTATCTGACAGGTACCCGACCAGACATCATGCATGCAGTGGGAATAGTTGGAATATTCTAGGCAAATCCAAAAGAAGCACACCTTTAGGTGGTTAAAAGGACTTTCAAATATCTTCAAGGAACACACAACTACGGCTTATGGTATCCTAGAGATACAGGTCTCACACTTCATGCATACATAGATGCAGATTGGGCAGGAAGCGTGGATGACAAAAAAAGCACTAGTGGTGGTGCATTATTTATGGGTTCTAGATTAGTATCTTGGTTCAGCAAGAAACAAAGTTCTATTGCATTATCTACAACTGAAGTAGAATATGTGGCTGCCACATCTTGCTGCACACAACTCCTTTGGATGATGCAAACTTTGCAAGACTTTCAAATCAGTTGTATTCCACCTACCTCCATTTTATTTGATAATACAAGTGCAATCAATGTTTCAAAGAATCCAGTCATGCATTCAAAGACCAAGTACATAACTATCAAATATCATTTTCTCCGAGAACAAGTGCTTGAACAAAATGTCAAATTGGAGTATGTCCCCTCCAAGGAATAGGTTGCTGATATATTCACCAAACCACTACCCAAGAAGACATTTGAATACCTCAAGAAAAATCTAGGAGTAGTTGATGCATAATCTTGCTATTGAAACTTATCTGTTTCAGAGAAAAGTGGTTGTATGCGAGTTTCATGAGGAGCATCCGCGTACATACGCCTATTTCTGTGGATACAGTTGCGTATATGTTGGTTTGAAGGAAATCAGTGAGCCAGACTCAAGATGATAAGAGTTTGATATGGGTTTGACAGAGACCATCTGGCACAGGTTCAGGGGGAGCATATACTTGTAATAATGCATTATTGCCATTATCTTAGAATTGGTCCAATTTCATAGTTTTTTTTGGTTTCAGTTGGAACAAGTGTTGTGGGAGAACATGGTTTTTGGGCTGAATGATGATTGACAGATGCTGCTGATGATAGTTGTTGATGATTATCATCGTCTTGTTGTAGATATTTCATCTCTATGTCATGTATTTGTTTTTCTTATCAAGGTCATGTAACGGCCTATTTTGGTTTCCCCACTGTGCCTGGGATGGATGATGTAATGTTCTTGTTTTAACATGTGTAAACTTTTGGTGTATCCCCACTTGGTTGGGTGGATGAGTCAATATTGGTATATCCCCACTTGGTTGGGAGGATGAGTCAATATTGGTATATCCCCACTTGGTTGGGAGATGGATGTAAGTATGAGTCCTTGGTGATAGGAAGGTCATTTATCAAGTAAGAGTCATGTTCTTTCGTATAGAACATATTTTTACAGACCTTGCCTATAGTCAGGGGGAGCATGGACAACACAGGAGAGTAGAAATTTTAGCATGTATTCAGGGGGAGTATAACCCTTTGCCCTTGATGTCAAAGGGGCAGAATGACTTTGAATGACTTGGGGTTGTCATCAAGTCCAAAGGGGGAGATTGTTGGCATTATGACATAGGTGTTGTCCTTGATGGAAACTCACTCAGATGACGGATCACAGTTCAGGCTCTCAAAATGAAGGAAAAAGAGATATACGCAGTTTCCTCTTAACCAAGCCGCGTATACACATGGGTTCGCCAATCAAAAGGCATGTATTTGTATGCACACACTTTCATGCAAGGAAAAGTGCATACATGTGGGAAAACTTGTTTTTAATCCATGGTATTTAGTCCCTGGTATTTGGACCTATGGTTTTGGACCATGGTATTGTGTCCGAAGTGTTGAACCCAGGTATTGGGTCCCAAGTATTGGTTCTAAGTGGTTTTGGACCATGGTATTGTGTAAGGCCTAAGACTATAAAAGGGGAAGGATATCATTAGGCAAAGGCACTCAAGCATTGAATATCTTATGAAGAGCAAGATCTAGAATACTGGTCATTGGGTTATGATGCATAGCTGAATCAGAACCAAGGAGGAACCTGAGCACTAGAAGAAGGACAAGTTTTATTGATGGGTCAAGATCTTAACGCTTGAATAGTAGTATATTTGTGTGATTTTGATCTGTTATATTTGGCGCATGACTTGATATATAAATATGATAATCTGGGTGTTATCACTTAAGAATTCTAATGCCAAACTTTCTCATACTAGCTTGATGATAAAGGTCGGTGCTAGTCTAAGTTTAATTTTATTTTTCCTCAGAGTCTGAGTCTTAGGGGGTCTTGAGTCAAGTATGCATTCTCATTCATCACTGGTCATTCTCATTCATCTCCGATCTCATATCCATATGTCACTTTGATTTAAAAATTGCTATGTGCCACAAAGCCTTTTAGGTGATTTCATAGTGCATAAATCCTTTTAAACAGTTTCGTAGCACAAAGGTCCTTTAGGTGTTTTCGCAACGCGATGCGTTTTAGGTGATTTCACAGTGCATAATTCAAAATTTACACTGACCGTGCTGTGAAATCAGATATGCGTGCATTCCGTAGTGAATCTTTCCCAACTGTCAATTCTATCAAGTTAATCTATGGTGGCGTCATTCATTGTCAGTTTATGCACTCCACATATCATGTCTAATCGTTTATTTCCATTATTACAACCACTAGGTACGTTAGCACACACGGAATACAAGTTCCAAGGAAATTCAGGCATGTACAGTTTTAATGATGATTGTAGGCCTTGCATGAGAAACAAATCTACAAGATTTCAATTTGAAAATATCGTCATCAAGCGAGGCAACTATCAAGCGAGGCCGCCATTCAAGCAAGACAGAGTTTGGAGTTTGAGCAGCGCTAGCATTTTCAACCTCCATTTCACTAAATCTTCGTGGAGGGATCAACAGAAAGGAAATACCATAGATCAGGAAAATGCTTGAGAAATGAGCCTGAGGGTCTAGACATAACCTTGAAGAAAATAGAAGTTGAGAAGGCATTTAAACAAGCTGGATGTTGGAATTTTTGCAAGAAGCTATAGGGAGGTCATGCATAAGTTACTAAGGAATTTGCCCTGAATTTTACAGGAGTAAACTCAAAGGTTGGTATGATGGAATTGTAGGTCTCACCAGACATGATATGCACAGTTATAGAGATTCCAAGAGGGCAAGAAAATTGGTTCAAGAATTGCAAATTTTACAAGAAGCCATGCAAAGAATTTCTAAAGCAGGAATTCATTAACTCAGATTTGAGCAAGTCTGTTCCTAGAAGTTATGTCAAAGAATCATACACACATTTGCTCACCTGTATACAGAAGTACCTAACCTGTGAAGGGAGATATAACAAAGTGTATTCGTGCCATTTTAAACTTCTATTGCATTTCACAGGGAAGGCATCTATTGATCTACCTTTTTACTTATTCTGCAGCTTAAGTAAAATGTGTGACAAGGTGCAACTAAGAAAAGAAGCCTATGAGACTTCATTGTTCCACCATGGCCTGTTTAAATTGATTGTTCTGCATGAACTTCAGAGGGTAGGCAAAGAATGGGACACATTTATATTCATGGCTGGTTTCAAGAGCAAGACTAGCCTCAACCCTCAAGCTGCAAAAGATCTTTCAACAACAACCAGTCCTCAAGCAGAAACAAGAGCCAAGAGGTTTTCAAAGTTAAAGGCAAGAAAACAAGTAAGGGAATCCACCAGGCCACTGAGCATCCAGGATGCACCCCAACAGTCCCTTAAAGAGAAAACTCAGGATAAAGAAACTGGACATTAATCAAGCAGAGGTGAAAGAGTTCAAAGAAGAAGGACTAGGAGCCATGTGGCAAAAGAAAAAGGTAAGTCAGTGGCTATTGAATAAAACCTTGTTTCAAAGGGAGACTTAAATGATTTATTGCAAGCAATTGACATTGAAGAGTCCCCACTAGTTCAAGCTGATTTGATACAGTCAGGAAAAGAGAAGGCTAAGAAGGTCAAAGCCTCAAAGAAACTCAAGTTTGATGATCAAGATGATCAATTTGTTTCTAAGCCCAAGAGACCCATAACGAGGAACTTCAAACAAGTACAGGAGGTGCCGCCAAGAGCAGATGAAACAGGAGAGGTGACACGACCTCATGAAAGAAAGGATAAAGGCAAAATAGTTGCCACTCAAGAAGAAGGTAATGTAGAAGACTTGAAAAAAAGATTGAGATTGGCCAACTTCGAAATTGCTAGATTGAGAAAGGCTACCAAAAAATTTGCACTTAAGGAAGCTTACTTTAACCAAATGCAAGCTTGGTGGGAGGACCAAACATTTCAAATTCCTGAAGTGGTTGATTTTAGTGTTCAATTTAGTAGCTGGAATACTCCTACCATAAAAGAAGATCAATTTATCAGAAAAGTCAATACAAACCTCAAGTCTGGAATTAAAGTAATGAAGAAACAAATTGAAGACTTAAAGATATAGTTGAGCCAGCAAAAAGAATCTCCATAAAGAAATCTCACTTCAAGTAAGATTATGTTTCAAAGTTTTGAGGTTTTTCTTGGTATGATCTTTATTTAAGAATCAAACATTCCCATTAAGTTTTGAAAGGTCTTGGAGCAGTTGAAAGAATGATTAACCAGTAAAGAGATCAAATAGAAAAATTTTGGGTTGAAACTGTGATTTTTGGAAACACAGCAGTTTCGTAGTGCGCTACAAAACTGCTGAAGATGATGACTAACACTCAATAGTTTGATAGCGCGCTACGAAACTGCTGAAGCTTTATAATCCAATCTCAGTCAACCGGTTTGAAATAAAAGAGGGAATTTTGAAAAGGGAATATCTACCAGGGATCATCTGAAGCTATCAACCTTCAACAAGGTCAAGACAGGTGGAGGAAACATGTATTCGAATCCAAACTCCAAACTTTTTGTCATAAAGTGAACATATTTAATACAATGCAAAATATGTCAGACAGCATGAAAGAGCTTCTACCTTCACACATAAAAGAGGTTGACAACACATCAAAGACATGGTCATCTGTTATATTCTGGATAATCAAAGATAAAGGGCATGGTTCTTTGGATTCGAATATTTTGAGGCAAACCAAAAGACTGATAAACAGGAGTAGTTTTCTATGTTTCAAGGCAATGGAAAAGATGTGACATTGAAGACCAACATGGAGCCTTGAACATCCATCACAACCAAACTAAAAAGGGACCAGATGTCAAAGAACGAGAACCATTGTAATCAAGGCTATTATTAGCATAACATGGAATCGTACTTGATTTAGATCTCTAGAAAGTCTAGTTGAAGTTTTTTACATTAAATAGGCAGTTATAAGTTAAACAGATGTCATTAGAAGTAGATTTCTTTCAAGTTCTCGTAATGTTTAAGTAGAAATCTCAGCCAGGTCTATATATAGGAGAAAGGGAAATGTAATCAGGGTTGGAAGTTTATGTAAAAAGCTCTGTTATTAAGCTTATGTAAAAACTCTGTTTCTTTGGTAATACAGTACTGGATTTTGTTGCTCAAGAATCATATAGATTTCAATGTATGTGTCCTTGTTGTTGTATTTTCATGTGGTTTACAGTATTATGAGTATTTGATCACTTAGAAATCACTTGCAGTTTTCTAATTTCCTTCATATACTCATAGACTGTCCTTTTCTGTTTGGTGTACTCTGTTTATATTGAAATCTAAATCCCTTGTTTTTATTGCAAAGCCAATTCTACTGTTAATGCTAAATGACATATGACTCCATAAGCCCAATGGATGCTTGTTAATTTTTATTCCACTAGCTTCATTCCTATTTGTTTCATAAAGAGTTAGCCATCTTAATCCTAATCATAAATTCTTAAATCCTCTGAGAGAGCCCTCTCAGGCTAAGGAGGCTAAACCTTAGCTAAAAGATTGGTTTGAAACAGTTACTTGAAGTCTTCCTGGTCTGCAGCCTTCCAGGGCTTGATTTTGAGATAACATTTTGGTGCGTCTGCTAGGAGCCTGAAGATTATTCTTTCCCGAAAACAAGAGGCTAAACTTCTGAAGGTAGCAGGAGCTCAGACATCTTTTTGAGGCTGCAAAACTACCTTGGCGACTCCACACATCTAATAAAAAATTGGAAGGTGACTCCACTGCTAGAAGATCAGTAGCTTGATGAAGTTCCAAGACGAGTTCCACTACAAGAATGAATGTGAGGTATGCTCCTATGAATCGGTCTGATATCCCTGGTTTTCCAAATCCTATGCCAAAGGTTGATTGGTTAGAGGATCTTCCAATATTCAAATATGAAAAGAAAGACAATGATTCTCTTCATTTGGTTAGGTTTCATATGCATGTATGCAGTGTTAAGGTTCAATTCCCTGAAGATTGTCTCATGAGGATGTTTATGACCACTTTAGAAGGAAAAGCATGGTCTTGGTATAAAAGTTTAGAAAATGGTTCAATATATTCGCTTGCTAGTTTTCATGATGAATTCTATGAGATGTATAAAGAATGTTATCCTTCCTTATTGTTGCTCAAAGATTGTTGTAGACATTCTTTAAGTATTATTCAGTACTTGGAGGATTGTTATGATGATGATGAATTTATGGATCATGAATATCAGCAGGGTTTACTTATGAAAACCATGTTCAATCCCCTGATATGAATGAGAAGATGCAGCAAACTTGCCAAGATTTTGATCATAATGAGTATGAAAATGATTACAAACACCAAGAATAAATGATGGAAGAAATTTTTTATAATCCTCAGGCAGAGGAAAGGGTTGTTCATTTTTGTAATTCCTTGTAGCAGATTACTTCAAATAATGATCATAATAGTGAGGAAAATTACATTGTTTGTGGGAATTATTCAAAAAAACAGTTGGATAACACATCAAAGGAATCATGTGTGGCTGAGAATCAATTGTTTGAAGATGAAGAATGTTATGATGATCATCAAAATAGCCATGTCTTTTTTGACCTTATAAATGAATACATGGCAAAGCTTTGCACACCAATATTTCATTTTCATTTGCATGATGAAGATCATATACATTATAAGTTGATTTCATCGTCTCACTATCATGGTTATTTTGAGGTTGAATGCAATCGAGAGATTCAAGTGTTAGATCAGATCATTGATTGGATTTATTGGAAATATCATGTTGCTTGACCTAAAGCGGAAATTGCAGCTGGTAGGTAGGTAGGAAAATGCAAATAAGCTCAAGGTTGACTGAGAATTCTTTAGTAGATATAGATTTCTTTCTCCTACAATGATCATCAAGCTTAGGTCTGAGGTGAAGGCCCAAGAAGCTTGAAGGGGATGCTTGTCAAGCAAATGTCCATTTGTCATAAGAGGATAAAGCACTGGACCTGCGAGTTCTTAGTGTACTACAGGAGCACACTATCCCAAGTGGAGCCACTGTTA
This sequence comes from Pinus taeda, assembly GCA_000404065.3. Lineage (NCBI taxonomy): Eukaryota > Viridiplantae > Streptophyta > Pinopsida > Pinales > Pinaceae > Pinus > Pinus taeda. Next base: position 2,244 of record APFE030934983.1, on the reverse strand, counting down.
TCACTTAAGAAGCAATTTATAAATTGTTCACATCAGTTTGATTGTAAAGGTTAAGTGTTAGTCCGGGTTTAGTCATTCCATATTTTCTTTAGTGTCTAAGTCCTAGGAGTCTTGTTCCCTTTGTTAAATATGGTCAACAATCTTGTTTCACCCACACTTGGTCCCACACTTATTCAAAGTGTCATATGTTAAGGTTTTTTAAAAAATTACATGCACTACGAAATCAACTAGGAGTTTTCGTAGCACAAACTCACAAAAATACACTATGTGCGCTACGAAATCGTTGAAGGTGACAGTTTTGTTTTTTGAGGATCTACCTTGAAAGACAAAGGGAAATATTTTCGAATGGGAATCTCTGCAAAGGATCATTTACAAAGTTTCAACATTCAACAATGGCAAAACAAGTAGAAGAAGGACATCTTTGAACTCTAAGCTATATTTATAAAGGTGATCATTATTTCATAGCTTGTTTTTACCAATCAACTTCTAGATGAGTTTATGAGCAGTTGAAAACTCCTCTCTGAAAAGTGAAAGAGGTTTTCATTCCTAAGATATTGAAGTACAAAAACCTCTTCCACTTTCTTCAAATCCATTACGATCTGGGAGGACCAAACTTGCGCTATGAAACTGTTGTAGGTGCAGTTTTTCACAAGCATATTTTTACACCTATTTTTCAAAGACTCGTTCTGGGTGGTAGGAAAAATGTTACAAAAACCCAAGAGAGGTTTTTGTTCAGAATGGATTGGTTCAGAAAATCCTCCTTCATGTTTTCCAGATACATATTTTATGAGAAGTTATGATCTCTGTCCCAAGACCTATGTTTTAGCCAAAACAGAGCAAGGAACAATCTCCTAGTTTCTAGGAACACCAAAAGGATGAGTCATGAAGGGCTAGCTGGAAGGTTATGAGCGCCATCAAATTCGACTTCATGGAGTTATAGGTGTCAAATAATGTTTTAAATGTTGATATAAGGTTGTTGTAATCATAATAAGGAGTTACACTCCTAGTTGTATTAGGTCTCTAGGACTCCTAGTTAGCTGTCTTTTGTATTAAATAGTTAGTTTTAAGTGTCAATAGGTGTCAAATTAGGAGGAATTCGAATTCCCCTCATGCTGGAGGAAGGAATCTACATGAACTCTACACATGGGAGAAGAATTAATGTACAAAGGGTTGGAAATTTATAAAAAATAGAGCTCTGATATTTGGCTTATGTAAAGACTCTGTTTTTTTTGGTAATACAGTATTGGCTTGTGCTTCTCAAGAATCATAGAGAGTTCAATGTATGAGTTTATTTTGTTGTCTTTTCATGTTATCTACAGCGTTATGAGTATTTGATTACTTAGAAATTGCTTACAGTGTTCTAATTTCCTTCATATACTCATAAACTGCCTTCTATGTATTTGGTGTGCTCTACATATGTTGAAACCTGAATGCCTTGAATTTTATGCAAAGCCAACACTACTGTGAATACTAAATCACATATGACTCCATAAGCCCAATGGATACTTGTTATTTTTATTTCCACCATTTTCATTTTTATTTGTTTCACAAGAGTTAGCCATCTTGATCATAATCAAAAACCTTTAATCCTTCGAGAGAGCCCTCTCAAGCTAAGGAGGCTAATCCTTAGCTAAAAGATTGGTTTGAAATAGTTACTTGAAGTTTTCCTGGTCTGCAGCCTTCCAGGGCCTAATTTTGAGATAACAGGTAGGCTGACACATTCTATATTAGATTACAATATTTTAGGGAAAACTACCCTTTGATTTGACTTATTACAACTCATGCTTCACGCACTTCACGGAGCCTTTACAATAATAATACCCAAAATTGTGGGCTTTAAGCCCCAACACCGTTACATGGGGGATCCGCTACCTAATAGGCCCCCAACAGAGACATCGTGACTCATCCTGAGTCACTTGGCTAGTGTGGCGATCTTTGCTCGGAGTCCATCCAACAACCTTTGTGCTTCGCGGATGTCTGCCACACATTTCTCCACTATCTGCTATATCAATTGTATGCGACCCTTTGACGCATCATTGTCAGAGGCACCCTCTTGCCTTTTTGCATATGTGTCCTGCATCTGGCTAGCTTCCTCTCGATCATAGCAGTGACTGTGAATGCTTCCTCGAGCCGAGGCTAGATGCATGCTTTAAGCCTTGCTTCTTTCTGTTGGGTTGTGTTATATTCTTTCCACGACTAACCTACGTAGTGAACCGGGGGGTTAGAGGGGGGGCTGAGCCCCCC